>CABFWO010000166.1:375754-391909 GCA_902155825.1 Timema genevievae | reverse complement strand
TTTTCAAACCCCCCCCCCCCCCTTTCCCTCTCTGCTTTAAGATTTTTTTTTCTACTTTTTATGTCAACATCCAAGTTTATTTAATGAACTATAATAACTGTATTTACCATAAATCGGGATCTAACCTTATATTTAGTGATTTTTCTTTTTTACTGAAATACAACTCTTTATTTAACGAAATCCATTAATTTGATTTACCACAAATCAGGATCTAGCCTTTTATTTACCGGCTTTATATACCGAAATACAACTTTTTATTTAATGAAATCCAATTGTTTTATTTACCACAAATCAGGGTCTCTAAACATTAGGAGTTTTAAGAATAAAAGAGCATGTATGACTCGGTGTATGGGTGTTTTTAAAGTGAAGGGAGTATGTAAGAATAGGGAAGTGTGGAGAAAGTTAGTGAGGATGGATTAAGTAGAGAATTGTTGTTTTTGGAGCTATATGCACAGCTGTTTGCCTACCCCGTAAGGAAACTACGTGATTAGGTATGTTTATATGTATCTATAAAAATTGTCCATCTAAGAGGAAAAGTTCAATTCTTAACTCAACTCTCATATTGGCGGCTGTTACCTTAAATAGTGCTCAGAACTGGTATTTATTTAGATTTTTTAATTCCTGTTTTCTGTAGACATGTGGTGCGACATGCAGCAAGTTTATGTTGCCATGCTTAAAATCACTTGCCGATCTGCGAGACTCTTACAAGTTCTCCTATACCAATGAGCTGGAGCACGCAGTGGGCAAAGCTGTTAAATCCATGGGTCCTGAGGTGGTTCTTCAAGTCATTCCTTTACAGGTAAGGACTGGAAACAAGTGCCACACTGATAACAACATTAAAACAAAAATATGATCTGAAGTTTAACCATAGAATAATAATGATGTACTATGTAGCAGGGAGTCGAACCATAGTTTTTGATGTTTGAGGGTTTCGGTTCACATACATTTCTTTTATATGGTTAAATTAATGAAATTTCATTTTTAAGGGTTTCGGTTCTTATTATCTGAAAGTTTAATGTAATATTTTTTCAATCACTTAGTCTTATAAACACAAACATTTATTCATGTCTTAAATTTCATATTTGCTTTACATTGCTCTCTACCTATGTAAAATTCTATGGGCGTTCTCAACTCCAAACCCCTTCTCTCTTACTTATACTGTAGGACCTCGCTCGAATGGTGGGTTAGGTTTTAGGGCCCTTTTGCAAAGTGAAACATAGCCTTTTTAAAATTTAAAATGCATATAAAATCTTAATAACATGTTTACACTAGCATATAGAATGTATGCAATAGAGCTAGGCTAAAAAAATATACATTAGTAGTCTAGTGAAAACTATTAAATGATCATTCGATAGTGCTCATCCCTACTGTAAAAAGACTGAATTAATGACATAAAATGGCGGCCAAAGCCATTCACTGGGTGCGGCATTCTGAAAAAATGCCAGAAGAGTGAGACAAGCGCTGAACAAAGTGAACAATTAAATATACAGTTGAAAACTGCTGTATTAGTGGAATGCTGTAAAGCAGAGCCCTACTTTACCATATTTTGGCTTGGTCTTCAGTAATATATTTTATTATTTTTGTTTGATTTTTTATTCACAATCTAAGAAATATCAACTCATTGCAAAGACAGCTGCATTTTTTCCACTAGTGTAGGGATCTATTTTATGAAAAAAATATGTTTTACTTGTCATCTTTATAATTTTACTTACCGTAACTGTAAAACTTGTTTTTTTTTTTTTCAAGAAATGTAAAAAAATATATTAGCTATAATTATTAATAAGATCGATTTTTAGATAAATTTAAAATATTTAGTGACTTAGGAATTCATTTTGATTAAGTTTTTCCTTTTTTTCTCTTTTTATTTTTAGTTTCGTCTTTTAAGAGGTTTCCTTGCTTGTTTCACTCTCCCTGCTGATGAATTATAATGGAATTAAACCTAGGTCGGGTGATTGGGATTTTCTTCAAGAGGCAGCCATTACCTCTTTGGCCAATGGCAGCAATTTAAAGTGTGAACTGTGTTCTTCTTTTCACTGTAAAAGCCACATTTTGTTTGTTCCTTTTATATGTTTTTATTCACCTTTCCTTTACCTTCTTCCAAATATAGTACAATTATGATTCAGTTTGGTATGATTTAAGATCAAACCTCCAGTTCCCTTCCTATCTATCTGAAGTACAGCTATTTACAATGTGCTGATCTGAATACTATGCCAAAGAGACATCGCCATCCTGTCAGGGAAGGAACTTAAAAAGTTTTTAAATCTATACACTTCTCTTACCTCTAAAGGTAGCACAGTCTTACTTTGTTGAATTACTAGAGACGGTCTTATTAACTTTTACTTAGAACATTAATATGGCTATCAAAACATATTTAAAGTTTATTGTATCAATTATGAATTAATATCACATGAGAGAAATAAAACAAAATTAAATATTTCTGCAAAATTGACTGCTTGACCTTTTGAGTGCGAGGATAGTCAATATTGTTGATTTAAATGTAAATTAATTCTAACAAAATTTCAATAACTAAAGAAAAATTTCCTTAGTCTATGGAATTTGGTTTCAAAACAAAAAAATATTTGTTAAAAAATGAAGCAGCTATTATAAGGGTCACAATGTAAACAAAGGCAAATATTTAAAGATACAGAAGAAAAATAAAAATCATTGTCAAAAAAAAACAAATTACATATTTTCTATCTCTTTCATTTGGTTTGCTTGGTGTGTACATATTTTAACCTTAGTTTTTGTTTGTTTGTTGCTTCATACTATTTAATCAATAGTTGAGCTGTTATTGTTGTTTATATTTAACAGATCACAGGAGAAGAAACTAGCTACGAGTTCAAGCGCAGTTGGCTGCTTCCAGTTCTTCGAGAAAACATTGAGGGGTCTTCATTAAAGTTTTTCATGCAGTATTTTTTACCTTTGGCTACAGCATGCAGGTATTATAGCAAAATAATAGTTTTGAGAGATTATAAGATCTCCTACTTATTTAATCATCCCTCAAAACTTTAAAAAAGTTGAAAGTACTAATAGTTTGATTACATAAAATAGTTGGATGTGTTAAGGCCATGTGGAGAAAGGGAAAAAAGTGTAAATTGATAGTAAAAACAAACTGTTTGACTCATTTTCCTTTCTTTTATGTGGATGTCAATTTTATATGGCTGGCTCTTTTTTTGTATCTTTCAAATTTTCCGGGAATATATACGGGTGAATAGCCTAGATGTTATATTATATAATATTTTGGTATCATCATTACTAGAAGCCATTCCCAGTCAAGACAGAGTGACTTGAACTTAAGAATCAAATGCACTTTATTTTGGTCATTTACATACTTTATGGACTAGACTCAATAGGATTTTTTTTATTGCACAATTGTTTGTAATATTTCTTTTTAATCTGATAAATTAAGTTACTATTGCAACTTATAATTCAACTATGTCAGTTTTTTCCATATGAATATTAATTTGACATTATTTTCTGTGATGTGTGTTTTATGTGATCCTAAGAACCTGCAGGTTTTATTTATTCTCCTGGTAAAATTGTAAAACTCTTTTAAGTTTGGCTTGGCAACACATGCATTCCATTTCTTTGCACTAGTGGTGTTTTCCAATCCGTAGTACTTGTACCGCCAGCTGCTACGAAACATACCACTGAGTTTATTAATTATAAAATATGTTTTGATAAAAGTGAATCTGTTAAACATATTTTAACTTGATAATATAGGCTTTTATAATAAGTAAGGACATATAATCTATGCAAGCAGAATTCTTGTATTTTTAAACAAAATTTGTGATTATTATAAAATTGTTTACATAATCAAGCATCCTTTTTGATTTTAAAATGGTTCTTAATTTAATCGCTACATTGCAGTAGTGGAAATATATCTATGTCAACCATGATCATTGATGTTAACCTATAAATAGAGACATGCAAAAAGTGATGTTGTTTTTGGGTGAAAATTGGTGTTATTTTCTCAAAAAGCAATGAAATTATATGCTGAAAGTGATGTTATTATTTACATAAATACAAGTTGAATTGGTATCCTTTAGAAAATACTAGGATAAAACTGTCTTTATTTTTTGTTCCTATTGGGTATTTAACTGTTTGTTAACATATTCAGAGCAAAATCAAAAGTAAGTATGCACAAAACATGTTACGCTTAGTAATGTCAAACTCGATATCTCAACATCATTAACTTCGAGTTTTACAAATAGCAATATCAAAATATTCAATTATCAATTTATGTTTAGACCAAACAATAATAACACCGAAACATGTCATAGAAGACTAAAATACTATAAAATAAGGCTTAGGGAATAAAAATAAAGAAGATATAATTTCGCCAAACATGACTTCCTATAGCAAGGTTCATATATATTAATGTCCTGTCCTTTCTTAGATCTAGTGTGAAATCTTTTAAAGGCTGAATACAAAGAATCGATCTATTGAAATTTAAGTATCATAATGTGTAAAGGAAATTGATAAAACCAAAGAAAAAGGAAAAACTACTAAGAGTAAATTTGATGAAGAAAGCCCACTTAGGTTAAAGAGGGAAAATGTGGGAAGAATCCAATGCACAAAGGTGACATCTTCTTCCTTTCTTCTGTCTTCTATAGTATAAATAGTCACACACACATTTTAACACAAATAGAATAATATTTCAGCAATGTTGCCTTTATCAAACACAAAGAACAAAGACGAGAGTACAAATAACAAACACTGGATTATTCTATTTTGAATTTAAAGAAAAACTGTTAGAAACACATTGTGCCAAATAGAATAATCCAGTGTTTGTGATATTTGTACTCTCTCTCTTCTTTGTGTTTGATAATAGGCAACAATGCCAAAATATTATTCTATCTGTGTTAAAATGTGTGTGTGACTATTTATACTATAGAAGACAGAAGAAAGGAAGAAGATGTCACCTTTGTGCATTGGATTCTTCCCACATTTTTCCTCTTTCCGTAGGTGGGCTTTCTTCATCAAATTTACTCTTAGTAGTTTATTTTTCCTTTTTCTTTATTTAGTTTTATCAATTTCCTTTATTATAAAATTATTTAGCCATTGGGCCACCTCATTTTTAAACAATGTGTAAAAGTAGAAATTGTGATTTTTAATGTTAACTTTAAAAAAAGTATAAAAAAAGCTTAAATATTGGTGAAAATAAAAACTTATATGTCCTGTGATCCATTTTATACCTTTAAAATTCGTAAAAACAGGTTCTATCCATATTAACGGCAGCCAGTGTTAATATGTTGAAAATTATATTTCCTGACATGGTATTTGTCGAATTACAAAAAAATTGTGTTTATTTAGAAAAAAACTTAAATTAGTGTTATTCACGTGAAAAAAGTAGAATTCACTTTAAAGTTTGTGTTATTGCCAATGCAAATTTTGAATGTCCCTACTTATAAATTCAATGTTATTTGTTATATTTATTTCTGATTGTGATGTGAAATTTTGAGTTTTTATTTTTTTACTTCTCCTTGTTGGGAGGATGAATAAGCTCATAGAAACATTTAACGAGAATCTACTACACCCTTAAAATTAGCAGAATATAACCTTGAAGACTATTCTTAAAGTGATTTGATTAGGTAATTGTAAAATAAAAGCGACTAAAGTAAGGACTACTTATGGAAGATAAGGTTAATTTAACGTCAATAAATTAATAATATTGTTGATAAACATTAAATACAAACTTGACATTGATAGATGGTCCTTAATTGTAACTTTTTAATATGAATTTTTTCCCTAAAAATCCAGGAAATAATTGTTCCCGCCTGAGTCTTGGGAACATCTAATATACCGAATAATTTTACCAAAATTTGGTAGACCGCTATGGCCTAGTTCTAAGCCTTAATAAATACACCCCGAGAAAGTTTGTTTGATTGTGTCGTAACATTTAATTTAAATTATGAATAGCTGGAAGGGGTATGTTGTTAGACTATGGCCCAGAAAATTGAATTTAACTGATTAAAGTTTGGGAAATACTGTACAAATCCTTTTTCCAATTTTTTCTTTGCTTACTAAACCTGGGACCACGCATTATTTTTCCAATGTAATGTATTAATTAATACAGCCTTTGTTTTATTAATTGCTAGGAAACAGAGCATAGCTTTATCAGAACAGAATGACCAAGTGGGATCTCACAGCTACGACTTGCTTCAAATACAGATCTGGTCACTACTTCCAAAGTTTAGCACCAACCCCACGGATGTTAAGGATAACTTCAAGGTACAAAACTCAGCTTAATTACTTAACTAAGAAATAATACTTTAAAAAAAAATATTAGCAATCCTGGAAACATTTTTTTAAAGTTGGATATATTTAGTAAATTAGATGAAAAAAAAAAGAAACTCATCAACACAACAAACGTGTTGTTTCTACTCTGGAATAAAATATCTCATAGAAATGTTTTAAAAATATGTAGATCTTGAATTAAGAATTTGATTCTTTCAATTAAAAGTTGTTCTCACACTTCTGTAAACTAATCTATTTCTATAATTTTTTTTAATAGAACTATCTCTACGTTTAAATCATAGTGACTGTAATATCAAAATAATTATCATAGGATTGTATTTAAATTGACACAATTAAAACTTCAGGAAGGTTAAAAAATGCTGATTAAAGTTGCAGGAGAACCTGGTTCATTTCCAGACAGTTCCAAAAATATTTTACCTGTAGTATTTGTTTATTTTTAAAGTTAATGATAATGATGAGTAGTTGTTTATTTGATCATCACACTACCCAAACAAGAGGTTTTCCTTAAATAATTATATTTTATATTCCATCCACTTTTCATTTCCTTTGTTTGTCCCTTATGTTATTCGTTCATTTTACATGTTCCTATCTAAGTGTCCTATCGTTCTTTACCATTTCCCTTTTTCTCCCTTTTGTATTGTTTGGTTTCCTCATTTAGGAAGTGCTGTTGCATACTTTACAATCCATCCTGATCAGTTCCAATAGAATGAAACCTAGTTTGTCAGATTGAGGGTTAACAATTGATTTTCTTCAAGAGGCAGACATTCATTACCTCTTTGTCCAGTGGTAGTAATCTAAAGTGTAAACTGTGTTCTTCTTTTCTTTATAAAAGCCATATTCTGTTAGTCCCCCTTTAAATGTTTCTATCTACCTTTGCTGTACCTTCCTCCAATTATAACTACCCAGCTACCCACATTGGTTGGTTTTTTATGATTTAATATTAGGTAGATAGTTAGTTTGAAAGCCATGATATAAGGCAACTCTGTTTTCATAAAGTGCACATTAAATTACTTTTATTGTTAATAACACATTTTATTATTTAGAGTATTGCCAAAGCACTTGGGACAGCCATAGCTGAGCGAAAGGACCTCCGAGTTGTGGTGATGTCATCTCTGCGAAGATTAATTGCTTGGTGCCAAGCAAACAAAGATGAGGCTGGTTTGAGTGAGCTGGCGAGGTTCTCCAAGAATTATGTGCCGATTTTGTTCAACGTGTATACAACCAAGCCAATAGGCTCTGACGAGGAAGGGCAAAGACTGGCTGCATTTGAAACAGTCAAGGTAAATTATATATAAGGAAATAATATGGCTGGGCCACAGACAAGTATGCACCTGATCCTCAGCCTTACCCTTACGGGGGTTTTGCTGCGCTCCTTGAGCCAGGTTGAATACATTAACACTGGGGTTTGCTATTGTCATTGCTCAGTGTTAAAACACTCCCAAATGTGCATTTGTTAAAAGACTTACTTTTAACATGTTCATCATAAAGGCACCGTTGTAATCGTAATGGGCATTCTGTGTAAGCCCTTTGTGAGATAGGATTATATGAAGAGTGGATTGGGTTGCTACCGGAACCTAGCTTTGTGGAAGCGGGCTGATTAACTGAAGGATATTTATTTCTTTTCTCTAGTGAAACCATGTTTAAAATGCGCTCTTTTTTTAAAAAAAATGCTCTTTAATGGCACCTAGCGGTATCCCTGTTGAAGGACTCACGGTCTCCCACAAAGTGCAGCCACTTAAACCTGGAGGCTTTGGGCTGGGCTGATGCAGGTTATGGCACAATCACTAAGTTGAAGATTGGTATTTTACTCACCATTCTTAAAACCTATCTTTTGCTAATGGGTGCCACGTGTCAGGTACAGGTGACTCATCATTGTTTAGCTCTTAGCAGTCCTTTGTTCTGTTGCAAGGAACTAACTATAAACAGTTACTTCTTTCATCAATAACAAAGGGATGAGAAGTGGGGGAGGAGAGGATTCCAAGAAGCCAAAGCTGGGAAACAGTTAAGGTAAGTTAAAATTAGGGAAGAGTTGAGGGACGAGGGAAGCTAAAACTGGGGAAGAGTCAAGGGTAGCTAAAACTGAGGAAGAGTCAAGGGAAGCTAAAACTGGGGAAGAGTCAAGGGAAGCTAAAACTGGGGAAGAATCAAGGGTAGCCAAAACTTGGGAAGAGTCAAGGGTAGCTAAAACTGAGGAAGAGTCAAGGGAAGCTAAAACTGGGGAAGAGTCAAGGGTAGCTAAAACTGAAGAAGATTCAGGGGAAGCCAAAACTTGGGAAGAGTCGAGGGAAGCTAAAACTGAGGAAGAGTCAAGGAAGGCTAAACTGGTTGAGAGTCAAGGGAAGCCAAAACAAGGGAAGACAAAACTGGGGAAGATTCAAGAGAAGTTAAAACTAAAAAATAGTCAGAGGATATTTCAAAATATTAAATAATACTCCTATATAAAACTATCAGAAACTCAATTATGAGAAAAGTGGAGTCATTTTGACCAAAACTATCTTTAAATTGTGGTAGCACCACAGATAAAGGGAATTATATTTAAATCAACTATAGTTTTAATTTAAACTTGCTAAGCCTGTGCAAACCTTTGAAATTTCAAATTCGAATCTGAACCTTAATAAGATTTGGATTTGATTCAAAGTATTGAATATTTGAGGATTCTGATACAATTCAAAATTTTGAATCCAAATAAATCTTAGATTCGGATTTGATGGGCTTATCTCAAAATTTGAATCTATAATTCCTATTTACTTAACAAATCAATATAATCAGAAAATATAATCAGACCTGAAACCAGTTGCATAATAGAGTGACGAGCAAAATTAACTTGAGTTTCAGGTCATAACCCACATTTCACTAATGATCATGTTTTCGGACATACTGGGCATTGACCCCAGGACCCTTAGCTTAGTAGACAGACACGCTACCGACTGAGCTAAGGTGTTGTCGTTAAGTTAAATGTAATGGCAGATTTTAAATATATTTTTGAATAGGGTCAGGAAAAGGGACACAAACTCTTACTCGGTTGCAATTATAGGTCCTAACAATAAATCTTAAGTTCTGTAATATGGTAATAAAATTAAAAGGAAAGAAATATTTAGTACAGTCAATAATTTTATATTAATTTATTTTTAAATTATAATTTTAAAAAATTTTTTGTATTGTCTAACAAGTTTTGAGAAAGGTGTTTGAAGTATTTAAATTCAAAAATCCAGCCTGAATGCAACTATTATAATTGTGTATTTTTAATCAAGCATTTTTTTGTTTCAAATATATAAATACATCTATAAAATACACTTTATGATTGATTAGAACAATTCTTGAATTAAAAACTTATGGTATTAAATGTAATAACTACTTACACAGTAAAAACCAAGATATTCAAACTAGAATAAAAGTAGACCACACTCTTGTCAATAAGAATAACAAAACATTTCTCAACAAAGACAGTGTGCCTGCTTACCTCTTAGGTCTAAGTTACTAAAGCTTTCACAAAAAGCACTGTTCGACTCCAAAAATATTTGTTTATCCAACCCAACTGCTATTATCTGATATACAAAAGGAAATGGATGCCATTCCAAATAATAACATTTATGTAATACACATGTCCTTATGCAAATAATTTGGGTGAAGGTGTATATGGGGCATAATTTGATATTTAAAATCCACATTTATCATTATTTTGCGCTAAAAATGTGTTTTCCTGCCTTAAATCTAGTCAGGGATAAATATGTGTGGTTAAGTTATTTAACTGCACTCAGTCGTTTTGTAAGGTGGTTATAAAATAAAAGCGATAGCCATCTACTTAACAAACAATAAGGTTAATTTAAATTTTATAAATTAATAACACTTTCAATGAAAATTAAATACAAATCGGATATTGGTAAACAGTCCTTAATAGTAACTCTTATTATATTTTTCCCTGAAAAATCTCGAGAAATACTCTTTCCCACCCGAGATTTGGGAACAACCAGTTTCCCGAATTTTTTTTTTTTTCCAAAGTTCAGGACCCTCAATAGCCCTAATTTAAAGTTGATTTATTGATTCTTATTATGATAAATATAAATAATGAAATTCAATCAATCATCTATTGTTTGAAACTAATAATAAAGTATTTTCTTTCTTTGATAATGTTCTAATGTTCATAACTTCTGAACAGTTTGATATAAGATTATTTAGAAAAATATGTTTTGACTTTTTTTTTAAAGTGTTTCACTAGTTTAAATGAAAAACAAAATCTAAACAATAGCAATGTTGATAATGGACTGTTCCCAGGTTTACTTAAATATTTCAACTCCTGAGTTGTGTGCTGAACTGTTTGACAAGGCGTTTGAGAAACTTAGTCAGGACGAATCTGATGCTTTTGTGAAAGAAAGTGTGTTTGATCTACTGCGTGCATTGTTGCCACATCAGAACCAAGAAAGACTGACACAGTTGTTTACTCGATCTATAAAGAGTGTGGCTGACGCTACAAACAATAAAGAGCAGAAGAAAGCGTATAGGTAAGTATTAGGAAATATTTATTTGTAATAAGTGATTTATAAACTATTTTAAATTTTGTTTTTATTAATTACAGATTTTCTAAAGCCTTAATGTTTATTTTATTTTATATTTCCATTTCCTAGTATTATTTGCATTATTTTTATGTTGTTGAGCTCACATTGTTGATCTATGAAATTTCTAAATTCTTATTTCTTGTTCAAAATAATATGTATGAAATAAAGTGCACTGAGCAAAAAAAATTTGTAATAATTAAAATGATAGAATAGTAGGAAAATAATAGAGCACAAATAAAAGTAAAAACACTAACACTTGTTAGACACTACTACTTAACTACTACTGTGTGTAAATATGTGTTCAGTATTTATTATTTCATTTTATTACAGTTCTCACAAAGTTAATAGGCATACATTTGCTTATTACAATATAATTTCTGAACTTCTGCAAGTCTCAACACTTCAGCACTCTTTAAGTCAAGACCCAATCCGACAAAACAATATAAGAGACTATATTTTAATTCCTCTGTACTAACAGATATATGTGGTGTGTTTGTTTGCAGACTACTGGAGGAGCTTTGTAGCAACGAGTCTAAACAATGCAGAAGTTTCGTCGATAAAAATCTTCCAAAGATTTGTCATGTCTTATTACAATCTCTCTCCAAGTCTGCAGTCCCCAGCAAAGGGGTGAGTGAGTGAGTGAGTGTGTGTGAGAGTGAGTGGGGAGTGAGTGAGTGAGTGGGGAGTGAGTGAGTGAGTGAGTGAGTGAGTGAGTGAGTGAGTGAGTGTACCTAGTCTTAAGTAAAATTATAAGGTATTAGGGGTGTACGAGATTGACTTTTTTGGTTTGAGACTAGATTGGGGACGAGACTCAACCATCGAGACGAGATCAGGAATGGGAATTTTAGAATCCCTTACTTCGAGACGAGAACGGGAATTAAAAATGCAAAACTAATTATTTCAAAATTTGCCAATATTACGTAGTTTAAAACACTGACAATATTTAATTTGTTAAATGATTACATAGACCTTAATAGAGGAAATTTAAACAAATATATATATACATAAAGTTGAAAATGTAAGCAATTTTTAATACTTTTTCTATAACCTAGGCTAACTTAAATTATAAAAATTTATGAAACACATAATAAATCTAAATTTACATCTAGAATAGTTTGACATACATATTTATATTTAAATAATAAATAAAACATGCAAAGCAAATTTAAAAGTAAATTAAACATGGAAAAAAAGCAATTCCCGAAATTTTCGGGATTACAGAATATGTCTCCCAACAATCGGATCAGGAACAGGAAATATTTTTTCCCGCGGGGATCCCGCACACTCCTATAAGGCATATGAAGCTACAAAAGGCCTAGCAAGCCGGTTGTGGAAAATATATAGCTTTAATGAAAAACTGACCCGGACCATAGGATAGGATGGAAACAGTAATGGATGTGAAGCAAACAAGATACAATTTCATATTTGAAATTTTAAAGCTTCGCACAGCCTAAATTGTTTTTAATAGGAAACTGGCACTAAAGCTTTCTTTCATAATATATTGCAAAGTTATGTCCTTCTCTAGCTTTATACCAGATGTTATTATTAACAGCCTCGTCTCCGGTGTCTGACTCACGTCGTGATGAAGTTAGAGAAATGCAATTCCAACATGCTTCAGCAAATTGTTCCAGAGGCCATACTTTGCTGTAAGGATATTAATGAAAGGTGTCGAACAGCCGCCTACAACCTGCTCACAGAGATTGGTAAAGCAATGCAGGTAAGTCTTGTGGCAACTTGAATCTGATTGTGATTCTGAATCAAACCTTGTCTCGAAATAATGTAACAAATCTACATTTAACATTAAATTGTTGAGCCTATGTCTTTATTCTTATCAGTTACTATTGACTTGCCTTGTTTAAAGTTAATGCTGCCTAAAATTCAAGAGTATTTTTATAGTCTATTTTTCCATAGTGGAAAAATATATTTCAATTTATTTTTTTGTCTCTTTGTCTGCTCTGGCTGCCCGACTAATGTGCAATGAGGAAGAGTAATAAAGTGTTGACTGTGTTCCTCTTTTTATTGTCATTGCTATGTTATATTTAAGTTAAATATGGTTGAAATATGAGTCTGGTAGAATTTACTATTTTACCAATCTGAATCTTTACCTTACCTTCAACTTTTGAACCAAATTCAAATCTTAGAAAACATATTAAACCTAAGAGGCTCACTCTACTATATAATTTCTTAAGTTTATATAAAAAATATATACAGCAATTAAATGTTTGATATATTATATTATGTGATAGGGGTGTGTGAAGGCCACTTTTTAAATGTGAAGCGAAGTCGAAGCGAATCTTGAAACTTACTAAGAAAAGTTGAAGTCGAAGCTACTTAGGATTTTTGTTGTTGTCACTTAACTCTACTTTTAATTTTTAGATCAACAATTATTTTGCAAACTTTACATATGGATGTCTTTTTATCTGCATTTCTCTGATATTAATAATAAATTAAATTCTGTTTTCGTTTCCCACTTAACGTATCAACCATTTTGAATAAGAAAGAAAACGTGAAGAAGCTATGAAAAACTTCTTTGTCAAAATGCACTTGTAAATTTGTCGCAGATAATTCTAAAGAGATAGAATATTAAGGACTAAACAATAGACATGAGCTAAAATGATAGCACAACTAAAACGCTTTCTCTGCTTCATACCTGTGACGATGGTGTTATTTCTTTATATGTATTTTTATTTTTTACAAAATTATGTTGGCGATAGTGAATATATATTAACATTTATTTACCCATTTTTGATCTATGCTTACAAGTTGGTGTTAAAATTCTGTTTAGTAACTTTTTAAAATTATCAAATATTGAAATATGTAATATTTAGTAAGATAAAATTAAATCGTTTGATAATTTTTCGAAGATTTATCCTTCCTTCGAAATTTTTCGAATATGTGAAGGCTATTGTAGATGTCGGAAGTCAAAGCCGAAGGAGGTTTGACCTTCGTCTTTGACTTTTCAAAGCTTCGCATACCATTATTATGTGATTCATTAATTCAGTTAAGTGGTAAATTAATGGACTGAAGTCTGGTTGTTAGGTTTGTCTTATGATCATATTGGGATATACCACCAGTAGTAAATACCTATTATAAGCGCTTTGTGTTATTCATGTGACCACAACAATAGTAAATATACCTTTTGCTGACCAATAGAGATTTGGATAGTTTATTAAACCTACTCATACTTGTCATTACTTCATTTTCTTATATCTATTGTTTTAGCGTTGGTTAGATAAGCCTACTGATGATGTAATAAGAGACTACCTAGGTCTCATAATGGCTGGCTTGGCAGGGAGTCCTACCTTGGCTTCCGCGACTATCCTGGCATTGGCTAAAATTATTTACGAGTTCAGGGGTGAGTGCATTTGGTTCTTAAATGTTTTTGTTATATCATTGACCTTAGTTAGCAAGTTATTCATACTAGTTAAATTAGTTTAACTATATATAATGAATTGAGTATCCCCATTTATTATTTATAGTTAAAATATGTTTTCATAAATTTATTTGCGGAGTTCTCTTATCAAAATGCTGTACTAGCTATCCAAATATATCAATGTTAGGCATCTCAATATTATTTTACTATTTTAAAAATACTGTTTTATTCATCATTTTTCGAATGTAATCAAACTTTTGCAAATACATCACAATTCCTGTTTTTTCAAATTCTGATTCTTCAACATTTACTATAAAAAAACCTAATTAAACTATGTTTAATTTTTACAAAATAATTTGAGCACAAAGATCATGTTAAGTAGGCTACATTAACAATTTGCTAGTATTAAAGTGAAATGGCATAAAACTAATAATGATCGCGAGGGGTGTGCAAAGTCAACTTTTTCAATTCAAAACTAAGTTGGATCGAGTAATATGAAATAATCCCAAAGTCGGATAAAAGCTCAGATATTAAAAAAAAAGTTTTATGTTGGAAAAAAAAAAGTTGCATAGCTATATCCCATCTCTGGTAAGAGTGTAAGTAATTGACATCTAATAAAAGTTACTAGATAAACTCTTATTTAGCCATTTATCAAAACATCATCTACAAGACTATAAAATGTTGATTTGTTGTCACTTTTGGCATTCAAAACATTCACAACAAACAATTTGTTTTTAATTATCACAAGCTATCAGATAACGCAGCCAACTTAAACTCTACAGGACTTTATACTGCCAATAGTACAATGACAATTGTATGACTGCGCATATCATGATGGATTAAATATACTATATATACTTTAAATTGAATAGTGACTCCTGGCTAGCAAAGTTGTTAGAGCATTAGCTTACCAAGCCAAAGGTCCAGGGTTCAATTCCCTTGTCCAGGTATCATTTTGCAATCCAAAGAATATGGTATTTAGATGTGGCTATAACCGTAGCTATAAAACATAAGAGCTTGGCTATTTAATCCACCATGATATGTGCACTCATACACTTGTCATTGTACTATTGGTAACATAAAGTCCTCCCAAGTCAAAGATAGCTGCGTTATCTGATAGCTTGTGTTCTTAATTGATCACTCATATGTAGCCGACGATTTCCGCACGTCCATCACAGACTGTGCCTTAAAATATGAGTGAAGAATGACCTTGGACATGGGAAGACTCCTAGATAGTTCAGTGGTAAGAGCATTGGCATAGTAGGCCATAGTTATTAGGTTTGATTCCTGTGTCCAGGTTCAATTTTTAAATTTAAAGAAAATAAAATTGTGATATTTAAATTAATTTTAAATTTTTTCAATTGAATTTGACATACCTATTTTACTGACCATTCTTTGAGGTGTGGGGCCACTGCATGTTAACACTCAAATATGTTCTCACTTTTCAGATCTTATACCTGAAGACATGCGGCTTTTGTTGTTGGACAATGTAACTTTACTAATGACATCAGCTTCACGAGAGATTGTTGCTTCTACACTCAGTTTTGTGAAAGTTTACATTACATCATTTCCAGTTTCTGTCGTTGCTCCATCTATCTCCACAATTGTATGTATGCTTTGTGAATATTTTTCAATAAGCATTGTGTATCATCATTATTTTAGTATCCTTTGAAGTATATTACTTATTAAAGGGCAGGCTTTGTAATGACACTTATTTAATTGATTTATTTTATAAACTCAACTAGGGAATACAATTTCCTCGCACATTATATATGAAAAAAGTGCATTGAGCAAAAACATTTAGTGATAAATAAAATGATAGAATATTAGGAAAATGGTAGAGCACAAATAAAAGTAACAACACTGACACATATTTACACACACTTCAATATTTCGATGCTATTGTAGCATCTTCCTCAGGAAGTAGTAATTAGACTGGACAGGATGTTGTCTTCAGTGATGCCAACT
>CABFWO010000166.1:230801-360329 GCA_902155825.1 Timema genevievae | reverse complement strand
GGGGGGGGGGGGGGGGTTTAGAGTTTCAACACACACACACGCCAAAATTAAATTTTATTAATTATGTACGAGGGAAGTTAGTAAATATGTCACAAATGGTTATAAAAAAGTGAGATGGGATTTTGAAAAACATTTATTATTAAATTTCATAACCCTGAGCAATGTTGGGATGTTTGTTTTGATTTACATAACGTTCTTGGACGTACGTGACTGAAAGCGCTGGCTTAGAGATTACGATGTAACGAATTAGAAATAGTAAAGAAGAATGCTGACTTCTCACAGCAATTTTGCTCTAGTTGGGGAGTAAAGGGGCCAAATAGAGTTTTATTTTGTTGTCATCGGGGTTGACACATTACCATCAATTTCGGAGGCAGTTACGCTGCCCAACGCCGGACCTTAGCAGACTAGATCTTCGGGTCATATCTAGCACGTGTGCTTAGAGGGTAACCGTCTAGCCAAGGGTCCCGAGTTCGAGTTATGTAGGGGCTCGCGAGCCGTGTCAGTCATTCTATCAGTCTATTTACTAGTAAGCCAGTTCTTACACGTGCGCGTGCGTCCAATCTCTTATATTCCTTTTATACTTAATTTAACATCATATTTTCTAATATCTCTAAGTACTTCTATTAACCCAAAATTCGTAACCCTACGTACTATTTTGAATCCACACAACTACCTTGCCTGTGACCTAACCCCTACCACAAGATATCCTGACAGATCTAGCCCACTGAAGGGGGGGGGGGGCGCAACATAAACTTAAATTATTTATCGACATAATCTCCACCAATATAAATACACTTATTCCCTAATTTTACCTGAGAACATTAATACTGTATTCAATAATATATTGTAACATAACTTGACTTGTTTTTAAATGGCAAACCTATTTTCTTACAAGCATTTTAAGTGTGTGGCTATGTTTGGAAAAGAATTCGCTCAAATGTTAACGATATTGATTTCTAAACTCTCTAGCAGCACGTTCATCACAAGTAGGCCTACTACTTTACAAATTTCACTTACATGACGCCAGGAGATAAAACTTTTCCGATTCAGTTTGCAATCTGCGCTAGTGACCTTACTGTGTCGACGTGCTGTAAAACCTCAGCAATAATATTAATAATACAGTCTGCAATAATTTGGAAATGAATTAGATTAATTCTTATGATCAATGTTATTCTTTAGATTAGTAAATGGATTCAATAAAGTGAAGTACGGTGATCAAAATCAATAGACAATAACACTATTAATGTAAAATTCACAATAGAAAAGAGAGGAAGTATTCTTAAATATTTTAATGCCGAACAAAATAGTGTTTATATAATTTCGAATAGCCAAAAACTCACAAAACGATTTCAAGACGAGTGTGAGAATATTTATTTACTAATTTAATAAATACTGCTACTATTAATTCGCTAAGCCACATAGACATTAATATTTTAAATATACATTAATTATTATAAATGCATAGTATCAAGTAGCTATGCTAGCGTTACATATGTGGACACGCAGATTAAACGTCAGATTATTATGGTCTAGTTTTCCGGTGTCTTAAAGATCAGGGATAGAAATCCAGTCTGATGTACAGAGGTCAGTTTCCTATGTGGTTTCCAACATTCCTCTAACTCCATTGCAGCTACATTTCCTCTAAATTGTAACTTCCTCATTCCCTTCTTTCCAGCGGGATTAAAATGTGCATAGTCCGGACGGGTAGTAAGACACGCTTAAAAAACTAAGGTATGGAGTATATTTAAGCAAACCTGTTTCTACAGGCTGTGGCCCACGGCATGCCCCGAGTTTGTGAATCTGTCCCTTTGACTAATTTGAGTTTAAGACCACCGAAGTGGCTTGAAAAAGAGTTAAACCCTCTCGTGACGCGCCTGCGTAATGTATCCGCTGTGAAGAGGAATCCTCCTTTCCCCTTGCGGTGGCAGTGAGTTTCCCTCCACTCGTCACAAGCCGCACACGCCGACAGTTGAGAGCGTCGTGACGCCAGGCGTCTGTCTGCACTCGGGGGAATTCACAGGTAGGACTCTCGTTCCGCTCTAAACTCTGCTGGATGGTTAAGTAAATACAGTTCAATTTTCATAGAAAGAGCCTTCCTTATCTGACATCTATAAAAGATACTAGATCTACTTTCACGTGACTATTCATACGTCAAGTAATAGAATCTTCAACTGTCACTCATGATATATATTATCTAACTATAAAATAATACTAATAGTATTGTAAAATGTTGTTGCCCTCAAAAATCCTTGTTTGAATTTTCTAAAAGGCTCTTACTTTGAAAGTGGGCTATAGATTCATAAATGCATCAATTGAAATAAAACAAGTCTGTTCAATTTTATTTTATTTTTGGATTTAAAATTTAACTTTTCCAAATTAAGACGCTAAACATCTTTCCTCGGGGTTTTTTTTTTCAGTATTTGCTTGAGCACCTATTATTTATTCGTGGTTTTTACTTGTTGAATGTTAACCAGGTAAAAAATTCTAAGCGCTAGGACAAAGTATTTGGGTAAAGTGGACTACTAGTCTATATTTTTAAAATCAGTGACATTATGCTATGTTTGAAGTGCAATAAATAACATCAACATATTAACAAAAGCGATACAAGAGTTGTACCAAATATTTAAATTAGAGGTGAATACTAGCTGAGACTGAAGTTACGATTAATTTAAAAGAGATTAAAGTTAGCGTTAGCTACGCGAGCCCCCCGTGAGATAATGGGGGTGTAAGTCACAGAAATTTAGGGAGGGTGAAAGTCACTTATATAAAGGGGGATGAAAGGTATAGTTATATTAGGGGGAATATAAACCAGTGTGAGTTAAGTGGACTAAGAGGGGATGGAAGCCAATGTGAGGTAGGAGCGGATGAAAGTTAGTGAGAGCTTAGGAGGAATGGAAGTCACTGTAAATTTATGTTAAAAACATATAGATTGTTTTTTAAGGACATTATTTAAATATTACCTGCTTCAGTGGTCGTATGGTCCTACGCGCTACTCTCGTGCTAGACTAGACTTTTGAAGACTGGGAGATCGAGGTTAAATCTCGGTCGGGTGCACTGAAAAGGGTTTTTCCTAATTAGTTTTCCACCCTCCCTCTATTAAAATGCGGGTGCACTTATTCTAAATTAAACCTTCCTAATTCCTATCACATTAGTGTAACTAGTACAAAAGCGTATAACCCGAAAGGTTACTAAGACGCGGTGCTAAAAAAAATTCTGACACATGTATTCCTGTTGCCAGTTTTAACCATTCTAAGGGTGTTCAATTGAGTCAAATATTATATAAATAGCGTTAATTTCCGTGAAATTTAGTAGACACTATATAAATTTGAAAAATTGTAACTAAAAAATCTCGTCAGAACATTTCTAGCCTTCAAAATAAATATTCTCCAAGATTATCTTCAATCTTAATTCATTAAATTAATAGTAATACATTTATCACATTTAAGTGATTTATTATATTTTATAGCATTTATATTATTGCAACTGCAGCTGTTATGGAGATAATACTATTTTCTTTCTTCCTTGACTAAGCTAGATGACAACCTATGAAGGAACTGCAGGTGCTATGGAGGAAATAATATTTTCTTTCTTTCTTCCTTGGTTACACTAGATGAAGGAACTGCATGTGCTATGGAGGAAATAATATTTTCTTTCTTCCTTGGTTACACTAGATGAAGGAACTGCAGGTGCTAAGGAGGAGATACTATTTTCTTTCTTTCTTGGCTACGCTAGATGAAAATCTATGAAGGAACTGCTGGTGCTTTGGAAGGAAATACTATCTTTCTTCCTTGGTTACACCAGGCGACAACCTCTGAAGGAAGTGCAGGTGCTATAGAAGGAATATTATCATATTTCTTCCTTGGCTACACTAGATGACAACCTCTGAAGGAAGTGCAGGTGCTATGGAGGGAATATTATCATATTTCTTCCTTGGATACACTAGATGACAACCTCTGACGGAACTGTAGGTACTTTGGAGGGAATACTATCTTATTTCTTCCTTAGCTACACTAAATTACAAACTCTAAAGGAACTGTAGGTACTTTAGAGGGAATATTATCTATTTCTTCCTAGGCTACACTAGGTGACAACCTCTGAAGGAACTGTAGGTACTTCAGAGGGAATACTATCTTATTTCTTCCTTGGCTACACTAGGTGACAACCTCTGAAGGAACTGTAGGTACTTCAGAGGGAATACTATCTTATTTCTTCCTTGGCTACACTAGGTGACAACCTCTGAGGGAATACCATCTTATTTGTTCCTTGGCTACATTAGGTGACAAACTCTGAGGGAATACTATCTTATTTATTCTTTGGCAACACTAGGTGACAATCTCTGAGGGAATACTATCTTATTTATTCCCTGGCTACACTAGGTGACAACCTCTGAAGGAAGTGCAGGTGCTATGGAGGGAATATAATATTTATTCCTTGGCTACACTAGATTACAAACTCTGAAGGAACTGTAGGTACTTTGGAGGGAATACTATCTTATTTATTCCTTGACTACACTAGTTTACAACCTCTGAGGAAATTGAAGGTGTTATGCATGAACTATTATTCTCATTCTCTCTTAGCTACACTTGGTGCTGTCCATAGTTGCAAATTGTCATATCTGTAGAAATGCAAAACATGCAAGCTGAATGGCAACCCTGTTACCTCACACCAAGTCTGCACTTCCCTTTAGAGGTTGTAACTAAATTGTAGTCTCCTAACTATGTAGCTCTCAGTAACATTATATACCACTCTTGTTGTAGTAACGGGTGATGCCTATTCGGCTGACATTAGAATCTACAACGGTTTCTTCCAACTCCAAAGTGGCTCGAAGGTTTCGCAGGGTACGTCTTCCCTTCATCAACAAGACAGGTAGTGTTCATATTGTATTCTTTATTGTAATCATCTAAAATATTAGGTAGTTTGTTTGGATAAAGGATTCACTACTTTTATATGTTTTAAAATAATATATAATAAATCAAATACGTACAGTACATAGGTCTCCATCACGTAATCAACTGTCAGACTTTATTAGGAACAAAAATACAGGTTCCAAGCACTATATACTGGGATCCCAATAACGTAGATGTAGAGGTCGAGGTTCGGATACCTTTTGGGTGTACTGAGAGTGGATTTTCCTAGATGGATTTTCACTTTCTCTCTCTCTCCACGAAAATGTGGGTACACTTCCTCCAAATTCAACTTCAGCCCTAGTTAATTATCTTAATTAGCATATATATGTATAGCACGATCGGGTAGTAAGACGCGGTAGCATAATAAAAGTAGAAATAAACTTTTTTCAGTATACAAACTCTTTTTATCGGCCAACATTGATTACATTTCACTATTTCATTAGTGTTATTATGTATATGTATATATATTATTATACTGTATTATATATAGGCCTACATATATTATTAATACCTACATATAGGCATATCAAAAGTTACAGCTGCAGATCACAAGACTTAACTCATGAACAACTGAAAGTAGATGTAGTAATTTTTCTATCTGTCTGATAAGGTTCCTCCTATGAAAACTGGATTATTATTATTATTATTATTATTATTTGTTCTGTCTTACGACAGATCCATTCCTTTTGTCAGTGAGCTTAGTCCGTCAATGCACCCTGTTCTCTGCCTCCTCCTTCAGCTCCCAGAGTTGTATTCTTCCCTTTAAGTCATCCAATATTGGATTGTAACAACATTATTGTTTGTTCCTAGCAATCACGAAATATTCTAGTTTGGTAAACATGCCACCCTTGAACCACAACCGACAATAAACAACTATAAAATTGTACAGTATATTAAATTCGTATTTAATTTCTTTACAATAATGGTTTTCTTAATACTTACACATGATTTACTAAACTGCAATATCGTGTAGTATAGGTCTCTGAATATATTGCAACTTTGTTTAGTGGTTGCCATGACGGATAAAACAAGTTGATTTGTCGTGATTGGTGTGAGGATAGATTGCACTGAGAACTTGATTTCAAAGAGATTCTCAGGGAGATTGGGGCTATGCCCGCAACAAGAGATGGCAAGAAATATTTTTAATATTAAATCTCTCCAAGCAATTTAAAATATATTTTTGCTAACTACTTTTTTTTACACGGTTCACGATGGTTATCCCTGACTGCTTCACTACCGTAGCACCGCGACATTGTCTGGATGGACCGCGGTCCCCGTGCGGTAAGGGGCTGGAATCCTGGAGGATTGGACGGTGCGTGGGGGTTAAGTATGGAATGGGGTTAACAATATAACATCCATATTTTGTCCATAACATTCTAATCTACTACACTGGTTACATAAATATCACGGTCCATCAACGCGAGGGCGGTCGCGAAACATATTGAACCTCGCAAGCTAACTAAAGTACCCAGAGTTCGACTCCATGCTGTGGTAACGACGGGATAGCAGTGTGTTTATCACGTATACTCCTCGATGTTTGTTTTTTGTGAGTCTCAGATCTCTATCTTAGGGCAGTGCCTCTCTTCTGCTGGGGTGAAGCGGCGCTCCTATTAAATCCATGTCGACTTCGGTTGTCTTGGGCTAAAGTACTCGCCTCAGGACCCAATGTTTGTAGGTTAAAACCCAGCTGGGATCTACTGATTTTTCTTGAGTGATAAAAATCCGTAGCACAAATTTATTCGTAGGGTAAGTGAAGCCATCAGTCCCATGTCTATTGTGGCATGTAAAAGAACCCTGTAATATATGTGAACACACCCTTTCCAGCAAAATTGGTAGGCCCTTTCGTCCTCGTCCATAGAAATTATCGTGTGCTGATATAATCAATCGGTTCAGAAAGTGCACATTAAATACCTCAAATAAATAAATAGCAAGGTTTAACTAGAAAAAATACTTGTAACTTGCTGATCTCGATATTTCCATCAAGTATGGTATCTCCATCGGTTGGACGATGTCCGCTTGTCCACAAGAACACTATTTTCAGCAGGATGCTTGCACTACAATGTTTTACTTACAAGTAAATGTACAGTACAAGCTGGGATTTGATATTTTACCAGAATAAACTTTAAAATAACATGCTCTTACATTTTAAACATAATTGGGGTTGAAGGTATTATTAAATTTGAAAAAGGCTTCAATAAGCATAGTAGTTGAGGAGGAATACCAACATAAAATTATTAATAATAGCTTCGAGAGGGTTTAAACTGCCACAAATCTTTTCCTAAAAAAAGGCTCTGGTTTGTGAAAAAAAATCTCCACACCCGTTCAAATGTATATATCATAAAGCCATAACTATCTTGCTTTCCTTAATTTGTCAACATATATTTGAAGATCGTACCTTTGACAAAGTAGTTATCAAGCGAACGTTAAAAGTTTGCCAAGAGAATGTATTATTCACACCGTTAGGACACCCTTAATGTCAAAAGCTCGACCGTGATTACAGCCCTCCTCCAGTTAATGCCGACCTGCCCTCATCTCTGAATGTACTCCAAAAGAGAGTGTAATTCAATAAAGCCCCTTGTGAAGGGGGAAATTTGTTTGCGGGGCAGTGTTCATTAGCCTTGACAGTCGATGCGACCACATTATCCCATGATATCATATTTCGTCCACTTGAAGAGAGAGCATTCATCAGAAAACTTTCATTGCACACTCACTACTTGAAATATGAATTATTCCGATCTGTGCTCATAACATCAAGATGACACAGTTAAGAGCTTGTCTCGTCCTACGAATAAATCTTACAGTCCAGTTTACATAGGAAGAACCTTCTTATTATATATTTTTTTAGCACCGCGTCTTACTATCCATTTGGGTTATACGCTTATATTCTAATTACTTTAATGTGCTCGGGCTTAGGAAAGGGGAAAGCCGTTCAGGAAAAGCCCCCCCTCAGTACATCCAACGTGGAATTTGAGCTCTGATCTCCCCGTCATCGGCAGTTCAATCTATTGCAAAAGTTACGCCTTGGACCGGTGATATTCAACCTTTTTTGTTCGCGCACCCCCAGATATAATTTATCTTCAACTTTATACTCCTAAAGTTGTTGGTGCGCAAAGCAAGCTACACACATTTTATAATTTACACATAAAATAAAGTATAAAATAATAAGTAATAATAAGTATGTCTACTGTATGTGTATACTGTATAATGTTAAAACTTTACGTACCCCCTAAGATGTCTTCAAGTACAGCCGGTTGTACGCGTACAACAGGTTGAATACCATTGACTTAGATAATGCGGCCACCGAAACTTTTATCTGACAGCTATAGACGTTACCAGATCTACACTCACGCATTCATACGTCAAGTCATGTTATCTTCAACTGTTACTTTTGATAGATATTATCAATACTTATAAGATAAGGCCTATATTAAAATGTTATCAATGTTGAGCGGTAGCAAATATGTATTTATTTTAAAGGCCTTTCTTATGAAAATTGGATAGGTAGGTAATAAAGCTCAAACCAGGCGTCACATCTTGATACGGTGTTCCTTATTCTACTTAAGAAAACAGTGGAGGTAAGTCGAGTTACACTGTTTTACCATTTTAAAAAATGAAAAAATAATTATTTTAAAATGAGCCAAATTTTGCTATTGTCAAGTGAAAAATAGATAAAACTGCACTTAAAGATGTCTTCTGGTTCAAGTGTAATAATAATAANTAACCCGAACGGGTAGTAAGACGCGGTGCTAATAATAATAATAATAATAATAATAATAATAATAATAATTATTATTATTATTATTATTATTATTATTATTATTATTAGCACCGCGTCTTACTACCCGTTCGGGTTAAACGCTTATGTATTATTTAATTTAATGTTATTAAGAATCAGGAAGACTATATTTAAAGGGAGTGTACCCGCATTTGCGTGAAGGGAGATTGGAAAGCCATTTTAGAAAAAAAAAACACTTCAGTACACCTGTCCTATATTCGAACCTCAATCTCCCCATCATCGACAGTCTAGTCTACTACAAGAGTAGCGTCTTAGACTATGTGGCAACCAAAACGGGTAACTATGTGTGTTCAATCGATAAAATTATGCGTCTAAAGATTATAAAGTAGTGAACAAACTCTAGGAGATATTTATATTCAACGTATATTCAGTACTAGTATAAAATTATGAATCTGAAGGTTATAAATAGTAGAATAATTTTAGGAACTATATATGTTCAAAGTACACCTGGATATCTAAACTAATCGGATAAGGATTAGGAGATATCTCTAGAATAAATATACCTGCGTTGGCGTGGATAGATGATGGGAAACTCATTTAGGATTCCGAACCGTCAATCTACTCTTCATCGACAAGCCAGACAATACGCGACTGAAGACTTTGTTTGCATGCCCACCCGATGCTGATTTGATTCGAGCCTAGGTAGAACCATTATTGTGTGGGTTTTGTCCTCTAACTCGGGCTAGAAATTGGCTGCATTGATTCACACTTTAAGTCAATAGTGGATATCTCTAATCTATGGTTTAGTGTTTAGATTACATTCTGCTGTTTGCTATTGTGTTTTCGGTGTGTATTAATTAATAATGATTGCTTCCAGTGGCGCACCTAGAAATTTACATTTGGTGGGACAAACAATCGAGACTGAGATCATGAAAAAAATTCGAGGGAAAGGGGGGTTTAAGATACACAGTCCTCATCTACCAGCAGGATTACGAGAAAAGGTTTGAATATTAAATTCCCTCTAAAACCAATTTGGGGTTATTTATACGATAACTCAGGGCAACCGTTTTACAAAATTGTAAGTTCTGTAAATGAATCTTTAACTTTATCATGCAGGGTAAGTATTGTAAACATAAACACTTTCTACCTCGAGGTGAATCTTGGCTTTTTATGTCTCTGAACCCAAAAATGTGAGTCATTCAATCTTGTCTGTCCGTCCATCCATTTGTCTGTCCTTGGCCACAGATCTGAAATGGTTTAATGGAGTTAATTCAAACTTGATATTTAGATGTTTGATTTTAAATCTAATATTGATAACTGAATTTTGAAAATTGTTATAGCTTTGTTACAATGTTACAGAGACATAAGGAACATCTCGTTACACCAAAGAGCATAACAATCAACTCCCAATCCCCTAGACCTCCACTAAATATATATATATATTTAATATCACAAAAACTATTGGTTTTATAAAAATTACTTAGAACAAAAGTTTTTTATTTTTAATAATGATCGTAATAATGATAGCAATGATATGATATCTCAAAAAGTTGCAAATATATGACAAAAATTTGAGATATTCTCTTATTTAAAGTACACTATAAGTAATTTTACCGAAAAAATGGGATGAGATATTTGTTTTTAATGCTAAACAGTGCCTGGATACAAATTTTAATCAAAATCGTTCGAGCGTATTTTGAGATGATAGATATTTTTCTCTTTCCTTCCCAAAGTAAACTACTCTTAATTTTAGGTTTAGATAGCTGATAAAAAAAACTCTAGGGAACCTTATTGAAACCATTAATACCAAGTTTTTATCTCAATCGGTAAAACTGTTTCGGCTCAAGGCCGAGATACAGACAGTCGGCATAGAGAAAAACATATTTTTTCGGGTTCACTGGATCATGAAACATTGACATTCATCAAAATCTCAAATGCAATATTTTTTAGAATAACATCACGTCCTCTCTCTGAGGAGTCGCAAGAAAATAAAAAATAAAACAAAGTTTAAAAATAATTATCTTAAAAAAATCTCTACAGTTAAAATAGGGATATACGGGACGCGCGAAAAGGCCATTGTTCATGCAGTTTCTATATCCATTTTTTTTGACCAAAATAAATCAAATGTTGCTTCGCTACAAACATAGAGTTTAATTTTCTTCACATGGTGACATCAACAGTTGTTGAATATCTGTCATGAGCATATTGACATTACATAAAAAAACTTTTAAATGAATAGAAAAAATTGCCATTAAATTCTGGAACATCCTTCACGTATAGTCAAGAACTGTTGAGGGCACCATGTGAAAAAAAAATTAAACTCTAAGTTTGTATTGAAGCAAATTTGATTTATTTTGACCAAGACAGTTTTGATTTTTTCTAAACCGGCAAAAAATTTACCTTTTCTCACATGCCCTACATCCCTAACTTAAATAAACTCAATTTATCCAGTTAAGGGTTGAAACAATATTCTGTTTGACTTAAAATATAATAGCCTTATCTTGATAAATTACATGATAGAATTATCTCTTAAGCTTTCTACGTTTCACGGTAAGCAGTGTACAATACATTAATACACACTTAACTATGCTGATGAAAATAATTAGCAATTTGGTCAAATATAGATATTTAAACTATTAATAATCAAGTTCTATTCTTACCAAACATAATATTTTAATTTTTAGCCTTATTAAAATTGCTTGAAACAGAATGAAAGAGGATGTGATTTGAGTGTGCGAAAGATGTGTGTGTGGATATGCGATGGTGGGAAAATTAAAAGGCGATGCATGGTGAAAGAAGCTGTGAGAGAAAAGAAAAAAGAATACAAACGAATTATTGCTGAGTGAAACAGAACGTAAGGGGTTGTGGGACATAATTATACAAAGAGAAAAATATGTATGCAAAGAAGTAGTAAAGAAGAGGAGCAAATGATATTAAAGGAATGAGAAAGAATGCAGAATTATTTTGAAGGAAATAAGAAGCTGTTCTGAAAGTGGGTAGAGAGAGAAATAAGAAGTACAAGGAAATACCTTTGGCATTCGTAATAAACTTGGTGATATGATCTAGGATGTAAACAGTAAAAGAGAGTGATGGAGAGAGTATTTTGAGCAATTATATGGTGGAAACCTGGAGAAAGTAGCAGAAAATTGGGAAAATATTATGAGGGAACGAGGCTGAAATGTTAAAAGCTATAAAAATGATGAAGAATGGCAAAGCTGCGGGCATACATGGGATTACCCGCTAAATGCTTATTGGTGGGGGCATGGTGCAACTTGTCAGATTGTGTGAGTTGTTCAAGGTGTGTGCTGAGATTTTGAACGTTCCTAATGGCTGGAAGAATGCTATCCCTGTTCCTTTGCACAAAGTAAAGGCAGTAAGCGTGAATGTAAGAATTATAGGGAAATTATATCGTCGACTATTCAAGGAATAGTCTTAATTGAGATAGTGCGTAAAAAAACTGTGGACCAGATTTGGTGTGTGGTTTCATGCCAGGTGGAGGTTGAATGGATCAGATATTTGCATTGTAACAAGTGATTAAGAAATGTATGCCAGTAAGGAAGAAATTTGATTTTGCATTCGTTGATCTGGATAAAGCTTGTCATATAGCTAGGGGGTCACTCAATTATCATAACCCCTTAGAACAATAATCATAATACCACCAGGTAACTAAAGGTATTTAATATTTTAATGTTATACTAATCGTAGTACAAATAAGTACGCAACGCAATACAAGAAAGGTGTAAATAAGTTAAGCTTTAGAGTATATATTTCAAGTAAAGCTTAGGTTGTACATACATTTGGGAACTACGTGATAGAATTGCTTTCTACGCACTTCCCTACCAAAGTTGATATTTTGAGTACTTAAGTCCACAGTAAGCAAACAATGGCAATAACCAGTCACATGTTCCTCCACGAAATGATGGTGTCACCATTTGTACTGCGTGGCCAGAAACTTCCACAGATAAACAAGGGGAGTATATAAACCCCCGATGTCTGGAAGTCCTCTTCTTTGATGACTCTCACACTGATTGTATGTAGTAGTACTGTCTGGATAGTTATTCTTATGAACCACGAACTTGTAATATAATTTTGTTATTAATTAATAAAAGTTTAACATCTTACTTCTTCATCATCATCTGAAGTATATAGGTTCCTATCAAGAATTTGGAGTTGAAACGAACCTAATAATTTCATACCTCGAGATCCCACACCTGAGGGATACGACACGCTTACGATCAGGTAAATAGAATTATGTTATGGGATGTTCTGACAGAGTATGGTGAGGATGCATGGTTAGTAAATGCATTTGTGGCGGTTTATGATGAAAATAAAGAGTGCGTTAGGATTGATGGAGGCTTGAGCTAATGGTTTGATATTTAACAGGGTGTTAGACAAGGTTGTGAAATTGACAATGTGAATGTGAGCGTGATGCTATATGCAGACGATGCAGTATTAATGTTTGAAAATGAAAGTGACTTGCAGTACATTAAACCATTTGAATGAGATGGTAGGTGTAATAGATTTTCGTATAAATATATCCAAAACTAAGTTGATAGTTTTTGATAAGAATGGATCAGGAAATGATTGTCAGCTTAGTATACATGTAAGATTGTTTGAACAATTGAATGAGTTTGTGTATCTGGGCAGAATGTTCTGTAAAAATGAAAAGACAGATGGTGAAATCGACATACGGGTGAATGCATCTCGGAGATAAGTTGGATGTATGTGAACTAATGCAAAGTGTATCGAAAGAGGCAAGCAAAGATGCCAGTATTTAAAAGTGTGTTGACGCCAACATTGTTTTATGGATGTGAAGTGTGGGTTTATCAGAAGAAACACAAGAGCAAGGTGAGTGCGGTTAGAAACTCGTATGGACATAGTCAATAATGAGTGGCTGCTGAAGCAGTGTGGTTAAAGGGAATTCAAAAGGTAAATATGAAAGAAGCGTGTTACGTTAGTTTGGGCATGTCGAGAGGATGAGTATGGATCGAGTGAAGAAGAAAATATATGAAGGTAGTGTGTGGATCAAGAGGATGGGGTAGGCCATGTAAGACATGGCTAAGTGTTGTAGACAAATGTGTGAAAAAGAGAAACATTAAAAGTTTTAAGAATAAAAGAGCATGTATGACTCGGTGTATGGATGTTGTTGAAGCAAAGGGAGAAAGCAAGGATAGGGAAGTGTAGAGAAAGTTATTGATGATGGATTAAGTATGGAGTGGTTGATTTTTGAGTTATATGCACAGTTCCTTGCCTACTTAAAATAATAACGTTGTCAATTGCAAACTTCTGAACCTTTTTTCTTTGTTTAAATAGTTGCTTGAGTGTAGTTGAAACAATTTATAATAAACCTTTACTCTATCCGAAAAATTATATACCGGTATCTTGTTTAGATTAGGTAGTTAGTTATATTAGTTTTATTTATGCTTAATTATATAACATAGGTGTTTTAAGTCCCTCTATAAAAATACAAAATCAATTTTATTTTTTCAATTTTAGCTTATTCTGTTCACATTTTAAACTTTGTTATGCTTATTTCAATATTATTTCAATGTATGTTACTAAACACATAAAATTGGCACACTTTTATTACTAAGTTGTTACATATTATAATATCATTTGGAGTCTGTTGGTCTAGTAATAGTTTATACTAGGACTGAGCCTTCTTATCATAGTTGCCAGTGCAGCTTTCCTCCAAACAGCTGGCAGCGTCGCTTTACCTACTGCTATTTTTTATTTTTATTTTACAAAATATTTACTTCTCTCTTGTAGAAAGTTTATTTTTGCGTTTAACCTGAAAATCAACACATGCAGCCGCTGTAAAAAAAAAATCAAACTATAAACACTTTAGCGCTCGTTGGGGGGGCCACAATATTATTTCATCCTCAACTTAGCCCACCATTTTTTACTCCAAACAATAACGCACACACAGATGCCTGGAATGCCATCATGGTTGCATAAGATCTTCATGACTGTAAAATAATGTTTGGGCAAATAAGTTAACATCAATATCAATAGATATTTAGGGATTCATTTTCGATACACATTAAAAAGGATATTATTGAATTGTAAACTAAACTCTTAATCTTTATAAACTATTTTAAAGAGATCTCTATATATAAAAGTGAAAGCCCTGACTGACTGACTCAATCATAACTAATTATCACACTTCCCACAAAGCTGGAGGGCTAAAATTTGGCACAGGTGTTCCTTATAAGCTAATTAGGAAAAGTAAAGATGTTTCATTCCAATATTTGGTAATTAAGGGGGCGGAATTGGGGTAGCTACCCTAATCAACAAAAATGCTTTATAAACTCTTTTTTATGCGTTTAAAGAGTAATAATCCGATAAGTTTGTTCTAATAATGCCTTCGAAAAAATATAGAAATTATTTTTAACCCCGTAGATGCTTCTAAGGGGTGGAAAAGAATGAATACATACAATTAATTAAAATATGTAATTACGTTTTAATATGCAACTCCAAGAGATTGTAGAGGTCTGTAGTTTATATTTTGCTGAATTTTGTGGTGTTTGTAGTGTCTGTATGAGTGAGAGGGCCCGGCCCAGGGTGGTTTGTGGTGGTGGGGAGTGGTGGGAGGGGGGAGACCTGTCCAGCCGCGCTCAGCTGATAACGCCCCAGGCAGTAGGCAAGGGGGCCTGCCGAAAATAAAACTCTCCATGAGAAACAATACATGGTCACCTCCTCGCGGTGTTTCTCGGGTAGCGCTAAGAACCATGCAATAGAGCTTCAAACAAAGATTCCTCATTTTCATACAAAATTAAATAATAACACAATATCCCGTGCGAATAACAGGGATTCGGCTAGTGTATTTATAAAGGACATCTTGGAAAATATATTCGTGCCTCTGCTCATGGTTTTATCACGATAATACTCCGCCACTGAGCTATCAAGTTTCATTCCATTACCTAGGTCACAATATAATCAATATTTTAAGCTAGAATCTAGTATGGACGTGGGGGATCGTCAGCATTTAATTAGACATAATAAAAATATCCACTTTGACTCTTTGTCAGCTTTTTTACTGCTGAATTGTACAAGTTTTTTTTAGAGGGTGTTGCATTTCACACTTTTGTAAATGGCTCATGATCCAGGTAAAATATTAATCTAATTATATTATTAAAAACCATATTCAAATTGATTTTGAGTTTTTTTAAACTAAACTATTATTTTACATTTACTGATTCTAAAAATAGATTATTACACATTTCTGAAGTTATTATTTTATTTAATGATTTTAAAGGTCTAATCTCTTAAAAAACATATCGTTTTCAAGATAAAATTTGAATTCTTACGTTTTTAAATGCCGGACGTAATCTGCTTCGTAGGCAACATTTTTTTCCCAAATGTAGGAGCTTATTTTAACTATATGTCCTTTCTGTTTGACCTTTCACACTTCCTCTTTTTAATCTAGTAAAATAGCCAAAGAAGCGTTAATAGCGACGTCTAACAGTGGTTTCAAACACAACGCACGAGTTTAAAATTTGTTGCGGGCTTTCCTACGGATAAAAACTTCAATTTGATTAAATATTAATAGCAATCAGAACTAACAAATATGATATCAGTAAAAAATGCACTAAATTATAAAATCAAACTATTAAAATGTATTGTTTCAGAAAAGTTAAATATAAAATTAATTGATTTAACTATCTATGTTTTAATAAAAGTATACGCCAAAGTCAAAGATATAAATTAAACTAACGAAAATTTAACCTAATTTAGGTTCATAATTAAAACACTTCCTACCATTTCCTTAAGTGCCCAACCCAATCGAACCACTTATTATCATAAACGTTTAGGTGTTGAAGTTAAAAATTAGAATCATGACTGGCAATACAAAGTTTGGTCAACATTATGTCGCGCACCCAGTTAAGATCAGTCTTATTAGGTCACAAGGGACACCCACCCAGTGGAAAACAGTCTCTCAAGTTCACAAACTATCACCACCACGGGGACTAGGACTCAGTAAAGGAGAGTTTAGAGGTCACAATCTGTCACCACCACGGTGACTAGGACCCAGTGAAGGAGAGTTTAACGAGGTCACAATCTGTCACCACCAAGGGGACTAGGACCCAGTGAAGGAGATGTTTAACGAGGTCACAATCTGTCACCACCACGGGGACTAGGACCCAGTGAAGGAGAGTTTAACGAGGTCACAATCTGTCACCACCAAGGGGACTAGGACCCAGTGAAGGAGAGTTTAACAAGGTCACAATCTGTCACCACCATGGGGACTAGAACCCAGTAGAGAACGGTATGACAAAGTCACAATATATCACCACCCATAGACGTGCACCCAGTACAAGACATTCTCACACGGTTACAAACTGTCCCCACAACCCATGGACGTGAACACAGTATAAGACAGTATTACACGGTCACACACTGTCCACAAACATGTACGTGTACCTAGTAGAAGACAGTCTTACAAGGTCGCAAATTATCACCATCCGTAGACGTACAATTAGTAGGTCACAAGGTCACAATCTAAGCTTTATAAAACAAGCTATGCCTCCTTTCTTTGCTCCATATGCTCCCGTGCTACTATTATTAGTTCTGCTACAATCGTAAAACGGGCGTGAAGGATGTTCGTGTTTGTTGAACTCCGTAGGAAACGATTACACTGTCATATTTCACGTCTTTCCCGGTACTTTGGGAGTAGTAAGGTGATGAGTAACGTTTTTACTTCGCTCACATGTACATTATTATTTCTGAATTCCGGCGATAAATCGTTTACAACCAAGTGTACTGGGTTCAACGATATTTATGTTTGTTGGTATGTGTCGAACCGTTTTACAGACTTTATTTACATTATAAATTAAATGAAAATTATAGCTTGTAATTTGTATTCTTATTCAAAATGCTAGTCCAGTTAAAGCAATACATGGATCAAAGTTTGAAACCATTTAAATAAAATCCGGCTGAGTGAGCTATGATGTACCAGTGATCAAAACTAAAAGGCATCAGTCTCACAATATATTGCTTTGCAAATCCTGGTTTGTTCAAGCTTCAAATCTTGGACGAGTGAATTTGGGGCGGTCTCCATGTGATATATATATCGCAAATCACTATCACAATCTGATGTGGATGCAATCTCAATAGACCATTTTCCTATCCCTATCCTAAAAATTAAACCGCTAATTGTCTTGGTCTTAAATAAAATAGTTAACAAAAATAACTTTCTTTACTCTTACCCAAGAGAAAATTTATATGGGATTGGTTTCCACTTTCCAAGGGTCATTTTCACTACAATTTTTCCATATTCTCACTAAGATAAAGTGGATACATTTATTTTAATCTACCTTCATAACTCCTACTTTTAGGTTTAAATTAAGTCTTTAACCACCATTAAGTTGGACTTACCAAGAAACTTTACACATCACCTCTCCAGACGAGTGGTGACATAACTTATTTTATTAATATTATATCCTATGAATCCTGTCCATTCATTTGGGTATATATTGAATAAATTGATAGTCATTATTACTATTTTGATTAAATCATATGATAAGAAAAAATATAAAAATAACATTTATGGTAGGATGTTGGTGAAAAGAAACTTTTAGATACAGCAATTTTAATTTTTAGGAGTGTGAGCGTATTCAAAAATTCTAGTTCGAGTCAATTTTTAGTACGTAGCTGCTCGAATTCGACTAGAAGATTTTTACAAAACTCGAAAAATTTGAGTTATCAGAATTTCCCATCTTTTTCTTGAAAATTTCCAGTTTGATTAATTAGATTAAATTTAGGATATGCTTTCATAAAAAATAAAGTCCCTCAAAATGTAATTTTGTTTGATTAAAAATTTACAGTTAAATTAAATTTATTTAAAAATTCTAATTTGTATAATAATAAATTCTCTCACAAAAATTTAAAAAATATATATTTTTAATTTTTTATGGTTTATTTATGTATATATTAGGCTACAGAAATTTAACTTGAAATATTTCTTGTATAAATAATGTTATATGCTACTCGATCTCGTAAAAAACTCGATAGTTTCATTCAAACTCAACTCAAACTTTACTCGAATACCTAATCGCACACCCCTGATAATTTTTCACGGTCAGCATTAATAGCACCCGATTTGGTGGCCGCATGGTCTAATGCGCTACTTTTGAAGTATATTATACTGCCGATGATGGGGAGATCGAGGTTTGAATCTCGGTCGGGTGTGCTGAGGGTGGTTTTTCCTAGATGGTTTTCTACACTTCCTCTACGTATATGCGGGCACATTTATTCTATATGTAATCTTCCCAATCCCTAAAAATATTAATGTAATTAGTACATAAACGTATAACCCACAAACGGTTAGAAAGACGCGGTGCTAAATAAATAATAAAAAAATCAATGCTAATATTTTACTATATAGCTAGTGTTAATTTATAGGTATTGATAATATCTATTAAACGTGACAGCTGCAGATCACATGACCTGATGTATGAACACGTGAGAATAGATCTAATATCTATTTCAGCATTACGATATAGTTCTTCTTTAGAAAATTGTTAATAAATACATATGAAACGTAACTAAATGATGCCCGTTGAACATTTAAGAAACAATACCTTTAACCTAAGTTCTCTGGTAAAATAACAATAAAATTGTACCAGAGAAATGAATGTATTTTTTAATATACTGGAAAGAATTTAAAAGTACCAAATTGGAATTGGTACAACTAAGGACTATGTTAGAAATGAATAACTTGGCGTTTATGAATTACGAAAAGTACAAAAACTTAATGTGAACATTTCCAACAATTCTAAAACAGTCAACCTTTAAAATAAATACTAAATTACACCATTTAAAAACCGGTGAAAAAACAACATTGATCGTTATTTTAGTTTTGAACATGTCAGTTAGACGCTAATTTAGGTTGGATTGGATTAGGTCGATCGTGACGTTTGTGTAAAAAAATCGAGAGGATACTTTTCAGAATTTGGATTGTATAATCCCAATGGACATTATTCAGTATTTTACTTTGAGGTTTTTTTTAGAAATGTTTGAATTGCTACAATTCCGAAACGTTAATTTCTAGGATTCTTAAAATCTGAATTATTTTCTTTAAACAAAATTCTGAATTGTACCAACTCCGAAATTTCTACAGCAACCAACATGTAATAAAAATCCGAGATTATAACGATTCTATTTTAAAATGTCTGTTCAGTGGTCTTCCCCCCAATACTAACGTATGATTACGTCCAAACCTCACCCCTACTTATGCACCCCGCCAGTAAACTGTGTACGGCTGGTTGCCTACCACGTGACAGGCTTTCTACTGACAGGCTACACGGTAGTACACTCACCTTTAGACAAAGTTGGGACTACTTTATTATTTATAGTAGTACTATTATTATTATAATAACTATACGAGTAATTTTTATATTCCATGTTGCAATACAAACAGTGAGGTCTCTTGAATTTAATATTTGAGCTAATTAGTACCAAACGTATGTTTATTGGAATGTTTAAAGTGTACTTTCTAAACTCAAAGCTATTTAAACATATGACTCACAGGCTAGCTAATACAAAAATATAACGTTAATAACGTTTCATCTGGGCCCTTTTTTAGAGCTTATCCATTAGGAACGGGAATCATCGTATCGTGTGTACAACGCGTCTTACTACCTATCCGGGCTGTATGCATTTAAATACACTGAAGGGTTAGAGATAAGGAATGTAGAACTTGGAAGAAATATACCCGCATTTACTTTAAGGAATGGTGGGAAATAATTTAAGAAAAATCACGTCTCAGTACACTCGGTTGGGTTTTAAGCCCGGACTTCCACACCACCAACAAACCAGATAAGATGAGATGATGCCTTGACCCGTGTGATCACCTATGCAAGTGGCGTCCAATTCATAATATGGTATTTTGTTTAATTTGTGTAAGTCATACATTGTATAGTTAATTATTTATATTGGAGTGTATTTTTTATGTATTCCTGACGTTGGTGACCTGGTGGTCTAGGTGTAAGGTGTTGGACTCCTGAGCTGGCGTCCGGGGTTCAATCCTCGGCCCCGGCACAGATTTATCTGATTACCAAACCCTTCCTTCACCTCTGACAAGATGTGTATTAATCACAACTTGTGAATGTGAGGAATGCCAGGCCTCCACCGTGGTTCGGATTCCACGTTAAACTGTAGGTCCTCCATTTCATCTCACAATCACCCTACCATTGCACATTAGCGTAAGTGCGTATAACCCGAACGGGTAGTAAGACGCGGTGCTAATAATAATAATAATAATAATAATATTCCTGACGTTTTATTTGATGTCATATATTATGTGTGTACCTCAATGTATTATTTGAGTATGTTTCGTTTTATTATTTGTGTATGTTAATTATCTGTGTTCTAAATGTCAAGCAAATTTAGTTTAGTTTGCTAGGAACGTAGAAGTTGGGGTTTGAATTCCAGCCGGATACAATAATTATAGAGCTAAGGGTCCCTTATTCATTTTCCGGTACGGCTGAAAAATATATTATCTATGAAAAATATGTGGGTTTCCCCTTCCACAGTGAGAAATTGGTGCCCGTGGACTTAATGTTGTGTCAGTTCTATATTTAAGTTAGTTTATAAGTCGTGTGCTGATATGATCAGTCGGTTCAGAGAGTGCACCTTAAATACCTCAAATAAATAAAATAAGTGAAACTATAATGAATATGTTTTTCCTTAAAATATTTTCCACGGAAACGTGGGCGCATTTTGTTATCAAATTATATATTCCTAATTCCTGCCTCGTCACCATAATTAATGTGTATGCATATAACCTGAACCAGTACCAAGACGCTGAGATTTTCTTAGGCGTCCACGAATTAAATGTAACCAAACTATGGGGACTGCCTTGTTGATCGAGAAATTTCCACACAGAAGTTCAGCTCTAACGCAATATTTAAATTTACTTTGCGTTATTTAAAAATATAGTTCACACCAAAATAAAGTTGAAAGATTCCAACAATGATTATTTTCCTTAACAACCCTATAGTTTGAGTGTTATTGATAGAGAACAACGTGTGATCATGGGATAATTAGCTAATTTTAAAATACTTTTTAAATTTACTGGCGAAATTACGAGACTAGGCTTGATGAAAAGAGGCTCTATATTTAACCTTCCTCTGACAAATACAATAGTTTTTTGATGAGTTCACAACAGAAAATTATAAGGTAATTGAGAATTATCAGCGAGATTTACTATTTGCCTTGAGATAAGAGGTTTCGTAGTTTTCATTCCCTCCCCCCCTTTCTAATTGACATATCAATGTGAGTGTAGTGTAAGTGAAGGGCTAAAGGTAGTCTAAGTTTAGACAGAATAGAAAAGTAATTCCAGAAAACGACACAGACCATTGTATTTCAAGCCACGCCTGGCAGCGATTGCTACTTTCGCGATGACTGAGGCAGCCACCTTAAAGGCGAGGTCTTTTATTTTCCGTACACGAGCGTACATTATTTAAACCTGTTGGAATGGCGGGTGAAGAGAAAGCGACGACAATAGTGTGTTTTCATGAAGATAGCATATTGATCGAGGGCGAGGAGTTACCATAGGCGACCATATTTTAAAGAAATTGAACACACTAGCTTTTCAGGGGCAGACTAATTAGTAATGTAATAAATATACTATTTTCCCATAAAGGTTTAGTTGAGAATTTTTCCCTAAATTTTTATCTATGAGCCCTCGTGTAGCTTATCCATTTCAATACACATATAAACCACTAAGATGAAAGGAGATTAATTTTTAACGTACTATAACCGAGAAAAAAGATCACCCTTTGAATGTGGATTTGACCCAAAAAGATCAGCACGATTAAACTGTTTTTTTTAGAACCGCGTCTTACTACTTGTACAAGCTATACACATACATACTAATTACGCCAGTGAGTTAGAGATGAGGAGAGTTGAAATTAGAGGAAATGTACCCATATTTGCGTGGAGGGAGAGTGGAAAATCATTTTACACAAAACTCAGAACACCCGGACGGGATTCGAGCTTAGATCTCGCTGTCATAGGCAACCTAGTCTAACAGGAGAGTGACGCCACAGACCCTGTGGCCACCGGAGTAGGTAAACTAAGTTTTTTACGTAACCACCTCATTTTTCTTAAAATCCTCTTTTTCACCGAATCTTTGTACTTGTCTAAGATATCTAAATAATGTATTATTCCCGATAGCAAAGTGGAGACTAGGAAATGTGTCCGTATTTTCATGGAAGGGAAGTGTTAAACCATGAATGTAAAACCACCTTCAGTACACCTGGTAGGGAATTGAATCCTGATCCCCCCATCTCCGTAAAAACAGACTAAATAATATCCACACTAGAGGGCGCTCTGTTTAAGATTTTAGAATCACGTTTAAAAAGATCAACGTTTACAAGATTTTGGAGTTATAGTCCCGTCCGTTTGTTTTGGGATTGATGTTTGACATGGAAATTATATCTTTTTTTTTTATATTGACTCCACACTAATGCGGTTGTTTATTTTAAACTATTTTTCTTGTGCGGTGTGTCTGCACACCAAACTAAGTCATTAATATGGTATGTTATGGTTTACCAGTGATGGAGACCCTATAAGTTCAGATTTGAATCTCAACCACAGAGGTGTACCTAGATTTTTTTAAATTTGTTTTCCACTTTATCTTAATGAAAATGCATTTACACTTCCTCTTAAAACTACCTTCCTCATTCTAAACTAATTATAGTAAATAAACAGTATGGAGGTGGAGTATTGGAGTAAACGTTTGTGTTAAACTTATTTGCTAAAAACACCAAAGCCGCGTACACACATAATAACGAACGCGAACGGACACAAACATACAAGTGTGAACACAAACTAACATAAACGCTCATGAACACACGCGAATAAACAGAAACGAGCAATCAGACCGAAAATGTTAGTGTTCGTTGACGCTCCATCCGTATAGAACAGATTTATTTAATGTTCAATGTATGGATGTTGTGGCGTGTAACGATCCTTCATAAACATCGTGTATTAATAGGCTAAGCATTTAAAAATTGTTTTGTCTGAGATTCACGTGCCTGAATGAGAAACTTCTTTAGTTCTTTCTTTTCGATATTATGCCTAAATATTCAATTAAAATAAATTACTACAATAATCTTATCGAGACTACATTTTAATCTTCCACATTTAATTAAAGTATTATATTAACTTGTAAATGCTGCCTGCCATTTCTTTTCTACTTTTTCAGGCGTAGTGTTGTACTTGGTCGTCAAGATTAACCAAGCGTCATTCTCCTTGCGTAGGTCTACTATTTTGTATTAGGGAGCAGAAAGATTCCAAAGCACAGGAAGATTTTCTACGTCGCTTATAAATGATAATATGGTATCATTTGACCACTACATGTCGAGGCAAGCGCTTAGAACTGATAGAGAATGAAAAATACCGCCCACATCTGGCGCGCGCAGACGAACAGGAACGAATAAAAACGAACACTTTTTCTTTGAATTACCGACAATCTGGTGGATCACGTTCGGCGATGTTCGATGTTGTTTGCTCGTGCTCGATTGTGATTGTTGTCTCGTCCACGCCATATAGTGCGGCAGCTTAACAATGAATTTGAGGTGAATTTGGACACACCGGACAGAAGCACCAGATTTTTTCTATGTGCTACTTAGGACCATAGCTTTCAATTTTTGATAGGAACTACCTCCTCCGGTAGCCATCTTCAATTTTATATTGGCCATCTTGAAACATATGTATATTACCAATATCTTGGCTTCTAAAGCAATTAGGACCACAATCTTGATGTGTAAGTATACATTTTCGGGACAGGGTATACAAATAGATCATTTTTAAATGCGTTAGATTATGTATTTATTCACAATAATATATTACTGGTGTACATCTGTATCATTTGGAAACTATTCACCAATTTATTGTTTTGAAAACTATAATTGTACTAAATAAATACTAAAAGACATACATTTGTATATATTCTTATATGAAAGATGCCATTGCTTATGCCGTATTCAAATATTGATATCCACAGAGTTCTGTGCAATTACAACGTACCTTTCTTCATGCACACCTACCACCACATCCACTTTGGCTCTTATAGTTACATTTCACAAATTCACCACAAGCTTTTGAGGCAACAGGTAACATGTTCCATACAGGAAACCAGGATACACTGTTTCCATTCAGAGTCCATCCCCAAACTTCTGGATTAGGAGCATGCTGTACACTGTATGGGACAAATACATACCGAATAGCCTCAAAGAATCCACTAGAAAGAAGCTGGGAAAGGATGTTTGGAGAAAAGTTGCTGGAAAGAACAAGCTCCCACTTAAATGGGTTGAATTCTTAAGATTATTATTATTATTACTATTATTAGCTCCGCGTCTTACTACCCGTTCGGGTTATACGCACTTAAGCTAATGTGTAATGGTAGGGTGATTGTGAGATGAAATGGAGGACCTACAGTTTAACGTGGGATCCGAACCACGGTGGAGGCCTGGCATTCCTCACATTCACAAGTTGTGATTAATACACGTCTTGTCAGAGGTGAAGGAAGGGTTTGGAAATCAGATAAATCTGTGCCGGGACCGAGGATTGAACCCCGGACCCTCAGCACAGAAGTCCGACACCTTACCCCTAGACCACCAGGTCACCGAATTCTTAAGAGACCCAACCAACAAACAAGAACTTTTTGCATTCCTTTCCGAAAAGTTGGCAACTGTTGAATGCGCCAAAAACAAGGAAATTATCATCACATGTAGTGTAAAGGTTATTCCCCGATAAACTGATAGATTCATGCCACCATGTGATCACGAGGAAGCGGACTCCAGGCTACTCATCCACTTACAGAATGCACTTCGGAATGGCTGTACTAACTGAATGGTGCATACTGTTGACACAGATGTATTGGTGATCCTCCTTGGTAAATTCCATCACCTAATGACCTTGTGTCAAGATATGAAGATTTGGGTTACTTTTGGGACAGGCAAAACATTAACTTATCATAACATCAATGCTATATACGAGAAGCTGTGTAGGGATAAATCTCTGGACCTCCCTGTCTTCCACAGTTTCAAGGGATGTGATACTGCATCTGCATTTTTTGGACGAATCAATAAGTTTGCTTGGGAGGCATGGAATTGCTATCCTGATGTGACACATAACATTGCCTACATGGCACTCCACCCTTGCACAAAACTAGAGCTTGATGATGACAGCTTCAAACTACTAGAATGATTCACCGTTATCTTGTATAATAAGGTCAGTAACGTAGAACATGTGAATTTAGCCAGGAAGGAGCTTTTTGGACAGAAGAGTAATACAATGCATAAACTTCCCCCAACTAAGGAAGCCCTACTGCAGCATTCAAAATGGGTTGCATATCAATCAGGAATATGGTGCATCAGTGAGCACAGTGTACAGTACACTCCTAATCTAGAAGGTCGGGGATGGACTCTGAATGGAAACAGTTTGTTCTGGGTTCCTGTGTGGAACATGTTACCGGTTTCCTCAAAGGCTTGTGGTGAAATGTAACTGTAAGAACCAAAGTTGATGTGGTGGTAGGTGTGCATAAAGAAAGGTACGTTGGAATTGCACAGAACTACGCGGATGTCAATGTTTGAATACGGCATAAGCAATGGCATCTTTCATATAGAAATGTATGTCTTTTAGTATTTATTTGATATGTATTTATATAGTACACGTATAATTTCAAAACAAGAAATTGGTGAATAGTTTTTAAATGATACACAGGTACACCAGTTAAATATTATATTGTGTATAAATAGAGCATCTGACACATTTAAAAATTGTCTATTTGTATTCCCTGACCCCGAAAATGTATTTTTACACACCAAGATTGTGATACTAAGTGCTTTAAAAGCCAATATATTGTTAATATACATATATTTCAAGATGGCCACTATATAATTCAAGATGGCTATCAGAGGAGGTGGTTCAAAGTTATGACCCTAAATAGCATGTGGAAAAAATGAGGTGCTTTTGTCCGGTGTGTCCACATTTTCATGCTAAGCTGCTGTACTCATAAGGTTTTATTCGTTTGTGTTCGTTCGTTCATGTATGTTCATACTCGTACGTTAGGTGTGTACGCGGCTTTACATAATCATCCAAAGTTCTTGGAAGTATTTCAAAATAAAATTCAATGTTTTGAATATTTTCCATGAAATCATGTCATCACTTAACACACCTCCACATAATTTAAAGGCTTGATAAATCAAACAGTGTGAGCGTTAACAAAATATTTTCGTAATGGTTGAACGCCTCTATGTTTAAAAATTAATCACTCGGCGAGCGAGTTATTCAGAATAAATTCCACTTAATCAACCAATCTCACTGCCCTTGACGTGTAACATGTCTAGAAGTATAACTCGTATAGTCATCGGTTTGAAAGCCACATACCACAAAGTGTTTGTGTCTAGAATACTAAAATTAACTTTCTTCTACGGTAGAATGAGATACGTTTAGGGCTAAAATAACATGAGTCGTGCTCAGGCGAAAAATCACCTAAGTCAATTTTTTTGATTGTCTAAATCACAGGGTTTGTAGTCCAACCCAGCTTGAGTTCAGACTTTTGTGATTTTTGTGAAAATTTACTGCTTAAGGCCTTTTTTTAGAAACCTTTACAACCATAACTTATAATTATTATGGGAGCATTCCATTCATTCATAAACAAACATAATTATGGCTTCACTAATAATGGTTTTTATTGTCACCACATCTTACTGCTTATGTACTAATTATACTAGTGGTTTTAGGGATGAGGAAGGTTTTATTTAGAAGGAGTGTACCCGTATTTGCTTGGAAGAAACGTGGGAAAACATTTAGGAAATACAACTCTCAGTACACCCGACCGAGAATCGAACCTAGATCTCCCCATCATTGGCAGTCTAATCTACTGCGAGAGTGACGCCTTAGACCATGAAGCCACCGAAGCGGATTGTACATATTTAAAATGAGACACATTGTTTCTAACGCAACTACTCTAACTTGGATAATGATAGGAAACTATATCAGTTGATTACTTAAACTTTAATATTAATAGGGATTTATTTTCACTCGTCTTGGATATACTCATTTAACTACACCAATTGTACAGGGATAATGAAGGTAGAATTTAAAGGGAATGTACCCTTGTTTATTAGGAGAAATATTGGGACCATTTGGGAGAGATACACTCTCAGATCACTCGGCCGGGATTCGAACCCTGACCTCACAGTCATAAAAGGATGTATATAGACTACAGGTGAATGAAAGTGAATCTACTTAAAATTATCCTTTATCATCCGCATTAGTTACCACTTAAAAACATCAATATCAGTAGAGAATACTAAGAAAATCCTATGATATTCCAAAATACACATGGTTACTATTGTTACAGTCTAGTGGTGTTTTTGCCTCAGATTTGGAAACGGACGATGAGGACAGTTGTCCACCTACCAGATGTCTCCCGGACCGTCTAGAGACAATAAGTCAGGCCACCAAGTTCACCAAGGACGAGATACGCTACGTGTACCGAGCCTTCAAGACAGAATGTCCTAGCGGGATTATATCAGAGGCCACCTTCAAGAGCATATATGCCAAGTTTTTCCCTCTTGGCGGTAAGTCCAAACATTTCACGTGTTCAATAATAACTAGCAAAAATTGATTTGTTATAGCGATTTATTGTTCAGATACCCTCCTCAGTGGCGTAGTCAGCTAACGCGCTAGTTTTGTGTTGAGCTAGACTGCCGAGGACGGGGAGATTGAGGTTCGAATCTCGCTCAGGGGAACTGGGGCGGGTTTTTCTTAAATAGTTTTCCTCTCTCCCTCCACGCAAATGCGGGTTCACTTCATATATATTAAACCTTCATAATTCCTAGCCCATTGACGTAATTAGTACCTAAGCGTATAACCCAAACCGGTAGTAAGACGCGATGCTAAGTATAAGTATTGTTCAAATATAAATTTAAAATGTTTAATAATTCGGTACATCCGACATCTTAGCTAGCGTATAACCCGAACGGGTAGTAATGTGCGGTGCTAAACAAAAAGACAACTTAGTTTAGTCGTTAACGTGTCTGCCTACTATTCCTGGCATGGCTGAAAATGTATCATTTGATGAAAATATGGGTTTACCCTTGCACTTTGTTAAATTGACGGCCAGGGACTGGATGTTGTGCCTGTCCTAGTCTTAAAATATATTATAAGGCATATGAAGCTACGACAAGCCTAGCAAGCCGGTAGTGGAAGAATGGACGTAAAATATCTCTCGGTAATATTATTAATACCCAAAGGTGAGGATTTAATGTATTTAACATGTATTTAAAAAACAAGGCTGCTTAGCACTAAAAATGTCAACACTAACGAGAGCTAACAATTATACTCTGCTACTTTCAGCCAGAGGTGACATGGCAATTTGGTCACAATCAGGGATATAAGCTAGGCTGTTACGGTTGATCTTATAGTTTGTAAAAAAAAAAAAGCCTAACGTAATTTCAGATTCAATGCTCAAGGTTAAAGACTATAGCAGAGAGGTCCAACAAGGTTCAGTGCAAAGTACTGTTGTTGTTGTTGTTCTTAGTGTATGACTCAACAAATGAGCATGGAAAGTTGCATATGAACTTTTAGATTATAAATTGACTGCCCATTTACGACAGCACCATCTAATACAAATCCAGTAGTAAATGTTGGCAGACTGCCAAACTTTTATCAAACCGTTCATTGGACCTTGCTCCTCACTGATTCATTTGTTGGTTTCAAGAAAATTTAAACATCATTTCTTTTACAACACAAATGATAAAATTCAAAGATAAATATTAAGACTGGCTGAAAAATAGCGATTATGGCTATAGAGACCAAAGGGGTGGAAGGTTCACTCATGAATGTTTGTATTGGAGGATGGGTTTTCCATTGTCTCTCCAAGAAAATAATGCTACAGGTCCTCTCTATTCTCCCTCTGACTCTTATCTCGGTTATATTAAGCCATAATAGCAGTGTGTTAAAATGTTTAGAGTAATAACGCAAACAATTAAAGCTAGAAATGCTGAATCTTAGTGAAAACATTTTTAGGATCACTATGAATGTTTTAATGTACATTACAGATTCCAGTCAATATGCACATTATGTCTTCACAAACCTAGACAAAGGACACACGGGGATTATTACCTTCAGGGACTTTATGTTTGGAATGTCTGTGGTAATGAAGGGTTCACTTCAAGAAAGGTTACGCTGGGCATTCTCGTGAGTAAAACCATAATATACCTGGTTTCAAGGCCGTAGTCAGGGAGGTTTGGGGGTTCAAACCCCACCCCAAAATGTTATGGACAATATATATATATATGGCTTTATTTATGGTTCAAACAATATTAAAATTAAGGTACAAGTACAAATTAGGGGGCTATGTTCTCATAAAAAGAACTTCAGAGATATTTTAGAGATGTTTAATATCTTTAATTTTTCCTAGCTTTCAGCAGTTAGGGGGTTATGTTGCCATAAAAAAAATCCAGATAGCTTCTAGATTTATTTAAATATAGATTTTTCCCAGCCTTCGGCAGTTAGGAGGTTATGTTACTATAAAAAAAATTTCAGATAGCTTCTGGAGTTGTTTAAATATATAGATTTTTCCTAGCCTTCAGCAGTTAGGGGGTTATGCTGCTATAAAAACATTTCAGATAGCTTCTAGAGTTGTTTAAATATATAGATTTTTCCTATCCTTCAGCAGTTAGGGGGTTATGCTGCTATAAAAACATTTCAGATAGATTCTAGAGTTGTTTAAATATATAGATTTTTCCTAGCCTTCAGCAGTTAGGTGGTTATGCTACTATAAAAACATTTCAGATAGCTTCTAGAGTTGTTTAAATATATAGATTTTTTCTAGCCTTCAGCAGTTAGGTGGTTATGCTGCTATAAAAACATCTCAGATAGCTTCTGGAGTTGTTTAAATATATAGATTTTTCCTAGCCTTCAGCAGTTAGGTGGTTATGCTGCTATAAAAACATTTCAGATAGCTTCTGGAGTTGTTTAAATATATAGATTTTTCCTAGTCTTCGGCAGTTAGGGGGTTATGCTGCTATAAAAACATTTCAGATAGCTTCTGGAGTTGTTTAACTATATAGATTTTTCCTAGCCTTTGGCAGTTAGGGGGTTATGCTGCTATAAAAACATCTCAGATAGCGTCTGGAGTTGTTTAAATATATTTTTTTCCTAGCCTCCAGCAGTTAGGGGTTATGTTGCCATAAAAAACACTTAAGATATCTTCGAGAACTGTTTATAATTTATAAAAAAATTTCTAGCCTCCGGCAATTGGGAAATGTGCCCACCAAACTCCCCCTGAAATTATTGGCTGTCTACGGCCTTGCCTGGTTTAATCAAATCTACAATATAAATTCATCGTGATCGATAAAACTGTTTAAAGTCCACATCAGGTGTGTGTAAGAGCATGTAATGGATGGAGACAAAGGTTTTGTTCAGTCAAGATTCCATATATTTTAATAAAAGATCATACGAAAAAATAACAGCTTACTTTGTTTACATTTTTAATTCAAACTTATTATTTTCCCTCCACTGGTGATGGTGTGATCCAAAGTTTTAGACTCGTGTTGCACAAGGTCGTCATTGAAAGTGAGTTCAGGTTTCGGATCTTATTTGGAAGCCATAGTGGTCGGGCGGTTTTTATCTTCTCTCCTCGCTAATATATGTGGACCTTCTATACAATATCCTCCTCATAGCTACCATTTAACTAGTCTGTAGGTTAATTAATGTACTGATAAAAACTATTTAAAAATAATTGGCACTTTCAGACTGTACGATATCAATCATGATGGTTTCATCACTAGACAGGAGCTACTCGATGTGGTTTCTGCAATTTATAGTCTGCTTGGCGACAGCAGGGATAGACCAAAAAAGTCAACACTCGTGCATGTAAACAACATATTTAAGGTAGACTAGCAAACAGGAGCAGTACACTGGAATTTCATATTTTTATATCAATTTATAGAGAAAATAATCAGTTGATACATGTTGAAATCATGTTCTATGAAATTTAGTTTAAGATTACACATTTGTTTTATTTAATGGTGCATTTTTAAATCATGACTACAAACATATTTTTTGGGGTCAAAACTAATTAGTATATATTTGGCTACAATCCAAGCCTATTAATTTCTTTACGTTTTTGAATTTTACGAATACATTTTTTTAAGCACTTAAACTACAATTTAATCCTAGGTATACTAGGTGTCAATCCACTCACTTTATTTAAACTATTTAATATTAAAATGTATCTATACTTATGTTTCAGAAACTTGATCTAAATAACGATGGTGTCATTACCATTGATGAGTTCATTCATTACTGTTCAAAGGTGAGCTCTGCCTCGGTAACTACAATTTATATAGTTAAAAACTTTATTGTTAAGTTACGGCTTCATTTGGGAATAGCAATTATGAGTTGGTGTGTGGTATAACATATGACTAATTACAGTAACTAGCTCTCTGGCCTTAAGCAACATGAAGGTTCATGGTAGTAACAATCGAAGCTTGCCATTCAACCAAATCCTGGAAACTTCCATCCAGCCCCTAGCTTAAACACTACCTCCTTCAAATCTATTTCAAAAAGATTAAAGAAAATATGATTTTTTTTAAATACTGTTGTAGTTTGTAGCCATATTTTTAAAGCTTGGTTAGAATTTTCTTTATATTTTCATACCTACAAAATATCCAGTTAAGGACACTGAACATATCAATATGGTTTACATTAAACATACACATTAGTATTGATGAGTTATTTTAACCCATTATAAATAAAGTTACAAATAGGCAGGTTAAGCACCAAGTAACAGTTCCTGGGAGATTGGTCACAGCTGTCACGCTGTCATATTTCACAGACCAAACTAATCAAGAGAGAATATTGCCCTCTTTCCTTTTCCCTTTCTATGTTTCATATCCGTTATTCTTACTTGGAAATATATATAGTACCATCTTTGGTTAAAACTATTAGTGAAGAAATCGAATATTGATTAGGTTAATAGGCATGCAAATGATAGTGGTAAAGATGTCGTCTTGGAAATGCTGAGTCAAAAACATCTGTGATGGTGGGTGATCTACCACGCTTTTATGTGCTATTATTTTTTATTATTATTATTTTTTCACTGAACTTATACTGCCAATGCGTCCTGTCCTCTGCCTTCTCCTTCAGCACCCAGAAATTTTTTCTTTCCTTCAGGTCATAATATATTAAATAAAAAACCAACAAACCATTTAAAATGGGGTCTCTTATTATTTTAATATTATCATTCCTTTCAAACATGTATGGCAAACTCTGGGCTTAGCAAAATTTAAACTACAGACCATTTATGTTTTAAAGATATCGTAAAATTATATTTAAAAAAAATACATATAAGCCGGTGGCTGATTAATAATTTCATGAAATAAAGCTGAATTTAAACTTTACCGATAAGGGTAGGTAAAAATATCCTTACAAAAAAGGGTGGTTAGTTTATTCTCCTCTTTCTATTTTGAGTTTAAGGCTTTAGAACCGAATAATTTTAAAATGCTTTTTCCAATTAATAAAATCTAGTTCTATTATTTTCTATACTTATATATTATTAGTCATCACAAGTGATGTTTAGACTTAGGGCAAACTTTTCACAAAGCTGGTATTTTTACATAAAAATTAAATGCATCAGATTTTGAAACCAAATGCTTGTGCTCTTCATCTTAAGTTTGGTGGAATAGTTATGTAAATATTATTAATAACCTATATAACTTACACTAACCACTTTATAACCTGCTTCTGTGGTTCTAATGTTCTCTAGCTAAGCTGCATTCTAGCAATTCCTATAACAGGAAGATCATGGTTTGAATCATGGTCGGGTGCACTAAATGGTTCTGCACTCTTCCTCCACGAAAATGTGGGTACACTTCCTCTAAATTCAATTTTACTCATCCCTAACACAATAACGTTATTAGTTCATTTGTGTACAACCAAAATCGGTAGTGAGACAAGGTGGGGGGAAAAAACTACTTTCTACCATCACATTTCTTAAATTAAATTAAATTAAATCATTTAATTAGCTCTTATGATTCTGATTTTTTTCACAGGATGTAAACATAATTTCATCTTTTGCTGTTTTCGATGATTTGTGGTAGCAATATTTATCAACACATTTTAAAAAGAACTTGTTGATAACAATGTACATTTTCATAACATCCGGAAGATACTTCACAAAAGAGCAAATGAAAGCCAATGAATCAAATGTTGTTTAGTTAACTGGACAAGACAATATGTGATATCTACATATTAACTAATATAAAATATTGGTGTAGTAAAGGGATATACTTAATTAAATAATTTATTTAAGCATTAAAGTTAGTTTTAGGCGAAATGATACACATCTTGTCAAATTACACTCTAAATTAAAACTAAACCATCAATACAAACTACATCTTTAGATATTATAAATTTGTCTGAAAACAAATTTGTTCAAATATCATCAATGAAGTGAAGATGATGCAAGATGCCTTCTCATCTAAGAAGAATATGATTATAAGAATGCATATAATAATTAATTGGAATAAAATTAACCCTGTAATAATTGTAAAACTTAACAATTTGGCAATTCTATGTAAAAAAATCTTAAATATTTAATACAATTTATTTCACAAAGAAAATTAATTGTATGAATGTAATATTAAACCATACCATACAAATTTGGTGGTTATTCTTCTTCAAACCTGAAATCCTTGATAAGCCTACTAATGTTGCCTATTTAAAATTACCACCCAAAATATTGCGAGGTGGTGTACGACAGGCCTAGTGCTGTGCATACAGTCAACCAGAATGTGTGTGTTCATACCTGGTTACTGCCTGTATCGGAATATAATTATATATTTTTTTTATTTGTGTTTGGTTTTTAATTTATTTTTTTATAAACAAGAAACCAAGATTTTATTTCTCATTAAATATTTACAATATAAATTCCTACATTCTAACATACATATAATAAATAAAATAAAATGGAACATATCCCGCCGCTTCTGTCCACCACGAAATTGTGTTGCATTGTTCTTGTATATCTCTGTGCCAGATTCTTCTTCAACAAACTCATCTTCATCCCCTTCTTGTTCCAAGTCCTCGAAATCATATGGGTCTTTAATGTGGTGTTTGGCGACATTGTGCAGCACAGCATAGCTCACTTTTAGTTTTGGTACTCGTTCTAGTGAGATTCGCACGCAGTTACTAAGGGCCAGTTTCATAGTCAAATTTAGTAGGCCTCAAGTGCGGTGCTATACTAAATACAAGACGTCACCTACCTGAAATTGAATGGAATGGGCCAGTTTCACATATGAAACTGGCCCATTCCATTTTGGTCTAGGTAGGTATCGTCTTGTATTTAGTATCGACTCGCACTTTAGGCGTACTAAATCTGACTATGAAACTGGCCCTAAGGATCGGGAACCTTTGTTTTAGCCGACCAAACACTCTTTCTATTACTAACCTTTTTTTAGCGAGTTTGCGATTAATTCGACGTTGAATGTCGTCTCCAGGCGGATTGAATGGCGCGATCAGCCAGGGGGTTATACCATAGCCGGAGTCACCAAGCAAACAAGTAGTGCCGTCATATGAATATATTATGTCCCGTATATCACTCCCCCTGCATATGCTTGAATCGTGCACAGAGCCACAGGCCACTCAGCGCTAATGCTCGTAAACTTTTCTACAGCATCGCATGCCACCTGAACATATATACTGGTATAACCCTTACGGTTAATATTTTCGTCCCCAAACATTGATGGTTTTTTAATCTCTATATGGGTGCAATCTAATGCACCCGCAACAGTTGGTAAGTTAAAGTGCGTTTGCCACATCAACTTCACATTATTCATTTCTTGTACTGTACTGGGGAAATGAATCCAGTTTTGAGCTTTTTCGAGAATATGACCCATAACGTAATTAACAGTTCTACACACTGTCGAGCGGTCCACTCCAAAATTCTCTGACACTCCATTCTGAAATCCAGGATCAGCAGTGTAACGTAAGAATATTTGCATTTCCAATTCTCACAAAAACTTGGCGTTTAATTTGTTGAGTGAAATCTAGTAGAATGATTAGGACATCGGTATCATTAGCATAAACAACAACTGTAGGGATGTTGCTTTCTCAAACATGTGCAGCATGTGAGGCTAGCCTTGTGTTGGCTTCTTCGTGATCACAAGCAAGTTCGGTAAACTCTGACGTTCAACGGACGTTACTTCCCAGAACTTTTCTTCACTATCAATGAACATAGCTCTACTCTGCAGTTTGCTTTGATAAATGAGTGGGCTTCACAAATCAATTAGAAATTTAATGAGGTTAGCCTTGTTTGAATTAGCTGTAAGGAACTGTGGCCAAGACTTAACTTTGAAGCCTCCTTTGAGATTTGCATACAATGGAGGTGTAGTATTATCTTGCTGATGAGCTCTCTCAAAGCTTTGAACAAATCAAAAACTCTATCGATTCTGTTTCCTGAGCTCTGGAGTAAATTTAGGAAGATTGTCTCACCAATATAAACTGTACAATGTTTTGTGAATATCAGTAACTATTACACATAATCTTTATTGAATTCCATTTATTACTCTCGGCAATTCAGTTTGGTGGATTTTAAGCATATTATATTTGCGTGATGCATTTAAGAACTGGAATAGTGGGATATTATTCAGGTTTGACCCTAGTTAGTGCTTTTATCGTTGATTCAACCTTAAAAATGAACTGAACTTTTTTTTTTTAGAGAATTTATAGCTAAACAAATTTTGTACGAACATATTTATTTATTTTTAATTATATTTAGTAAAGGAAAAAATATAAAAAAGTGCGTTATTTTCAAAGATTTTTAGCAAAAAATGAGAAAGCTATCAAATTCGATTTCCGGGTTGCCATATTGGTAATCTACACCAAAAAAACTTAATAAAATGACACTTCACACGTATTTACCTAAGGAATTGTAATATTTTTTCACCTAGCTGATAGACTGAATTACAAATTATAATCTATAAAAATTACAATTTATTTAAATATTCAAATTATTAACACTACAAATTAGAGCTATAAATTATCATTCTACTAGAAACAGCACAGAAAATCTGGTACAATGTGCCTCTCAACATTGAAGAGAAAAATATTAGAGATATAAAGGACATATTATCATTTATCTTAATATTATTACAAAGCGACAGTACAGTGACTTAAGAATGATATGTTATAAATAAATCCATTAAAAAATGTAGATTTTGTGTCCTAACAAATAAACTAGTTGCTAAACTAACAAATATTATGGTGTTCTTACATGAAAGAGAAGTGTTTAACAAATAATATACTATAGGGATACTTTTATATAGTCCTATATTATGAAATTGTAAACCAACTTTGTTAATAATCATTACAAAACCATTAGAAATTGTCTTATTATTAATATTATTATGAATAATTTGTTTCAGAATTATTTATAATAAATAAGCAAGGCATGATAGCTTGCCCTTGTTGAAACACTTATTACCTAAATAACTTCTAAATGTCTTCGAAATAAATAAATACAGCTAACCTTAATTTCTAAATTATTCCAAAAACGTTACACTAACAATCTCTTATTAACTTGTTTCACCACATAATTACTGCTGTTTGATAAATTTGAAGGTTGACACGATCTACATGGAATGCGGCCAGTGTCACTGGAGTAGTTTACTAAACATCCTGACTTTAGTGCAGCACGCAAGATTTGCTCAGACAAAACAAACACACTTCACAAGGTTCGTTGTCAAATGTTGCAACAGCACGTTTCAAACAAACATTCTCATGTTGACCATATGAAACACCATGTGAAAACCTAATTATAACCAAACAAATTATGTAGAAGATTAAAAATTAGTGTATGAAGAAGGGGGTTGTTGAATTATTATTTTTTAACAGAAGGGGGGGGGGGAAATTACAGTGTATCTATGAGTATAAAGCAAATCAGAATCCACAAGAAGCTGTAGGTCTTAGTTTGCCCTCAATTGGACCTTATTTTGTTTGCAATTCCCCCTTTATAACAGAAAACCATATAAGTTATTTTCATAGAATAAAGTCGCTGCTTAAGTACTTTTGCTGATTATAGCAAAACTATTGTAAATATGTAAGCAAAATAACAAAAACTTTAGGAAATATGTTTAATTATAATTGTTTTAAATATTTCACTCATTTTTTAAGAATATTTGAAAGAATATCAGGGGAAAGGAGTGTTGCATTGACCTCTGGGTAAATCCTTTTAATCAAGTTTATAGCTACAGGAACAGTATACTTCAAGCTCTGAGCTAAAACATAAAAACTTTTGATTACAGAATTAATGGGTGAGCTTGCTATGGTTATTCATGATGTCATCAAGTTATTGGTGTTTTGTTGCCATTTCCCTTTACTAAAGGTAAATATTAAATCCAACTGCTCAATATATTTTTGGGGATTTCACTCAAACGAATAACACTAATGGACAAATGTACCAAGTTTTGTTCGCATAGTTTATTATGTGACCATGTCGCTTATGACACTACATTTTTTTTCACTTTTGAACCCAATTACTTGAAAAAAACTTATCGTGGGATAACGAGTGAGACAAAATAGTTGTGTAAACTAATTTCAACTTGATTTCAATCACACTATTCAAAGAAATGTTGTATGATACTCTATCCTCCGCTCTTAATAGTTTGAAAAAAAAATTAGATTAAAAAAGTTTACAGGGATTGTGAGGTTATAACAAGGACCAAAAGGACGTTTAAAAATATACAAACCCATATTGATACTATCTATCAAAAAGTGAAAGTTGAAGGTAAGCCTGTGCAAACCTTCGAAATTTCGAATCCGAATCTCACTAAGATTTGGGTTCGATTAGAAATTTTGAATCTCAATATTGAAAGAATCAGGTTCGATTTGAAATTTATTATTCAAATAAATCCTAGATTCGTATTCAATTGGCTTAGCTCAAAATTCAAATTTATTAATTCATACGTAATTAATAAATTAATATAATCAGACCGGAAACCAGTTACTTGGTGGAGTGAATAGAGAAATTAATTTGAGTTACAGGTCGTAAAGGATTGACGTGGGGTATAGCCGTTGTTTGTGACAATGAATATCGTGTATTAAAAAAAAGAAGTTAGCTTTTCGATTCGAATTATATTCGACATTTTTTAAAACATGAGATTCGATTCGGACTCGACTTGACATTTTTTTAAGGCATGAGTTTCAATTCGGTTTCGATTAGAGTCTGTTAGCTAAGATTCGGATTTAATTCGAGATTGAAAATTATGAATTCGAACAGGCTTAGCTGAAGTTCATATTATGTGACACATTAATGTATCCATACGTTAAAACATTGTTTTAGTAACTTTTACGAATGTCAAGTCACATAGATATACTAGAATCCTGATATAGCAATCCGTTTATAGCATTTCTAATTTAACCCAAAATAGGTAAATCTAATTTATGTTCCATTTCAATTAAATACAAAAACATTTTACTGGAACTTGAAACTCAGCTAGAGAAGAGGTGAAATTGGATATTGGACCGTTATTAATTAAGCAGAATGGTTGGACTAGATAAGATTTGGTGAATTATAATGGATCAGAAATGTTAGGTTAATTAATCACGCTTGGACATAGAAACGAACCTTAGACCTTAGACTTCATAGGCCAACCTATTCAGCTTCTAAAGTGTGCTTTGTTCATTTTAACCATCTAAGTAGTTTGATTAAACTTACCCTCACCAGTGAGTACATGGTCTGAAAGTCAAGCTCACGTAGTCTGGTTTTTCAGTGGCGATGCGTTTGGAGGGTTTTAATCCCACATGGATGCACTCAAAAGAATTGTTCCTAAATAGTTTACAACTCAGCTACATTTACCCTCTATACTATATTTTCCTAATCCGCACCAAATTACACACACACACACATATATATATAAATATATATATATATAAATATATATATATATAAATACATATATATATATATATAGAGAGAGAGAGAGCTAAGATTATATATGGTATATTATTTATAGAGCTAAGATTATATAAATACGTGTGTGTGTATGACCCCAACAGGTAATGAGACGTGAAAAAAAAAATAGACTTAGTATGATATTACAGTATTTCCTCAGATACATCTAACTGACCAATCGATGGCTGGCTACTGGCCTCATGTTCCTAATTAGGGTCTTGATGAGTGGATATGCTTAGGATATTCAAACTCCTTCCCCCTTTCCCATCAGTCCACCAACCAGCCCCATTTAATATTATTTATAATACATATATTCCTCCTCAATGCCTAGGCTATTCTTGCATTCTCCTATTGAGGGACTTCCCAGCAAGTACCTAATATTCTCCTCAAAATCTACCACCTATAACTCCTCCAAAAATAAACAATTGGCAAAGGTCCAGTACGATCTATTTCAACTTCATGGCAGTGGAAACAGGATGAAGGTGAGTTTTAAGAAGTTGCAATAGTATTTTCCTCGGAAAAAGATGAAATATACAGTGAGGTGAAAAAAAAACCACCCCAATGCTTTCAGTCGGTACGAAACCCCTGACCAAGAGTAGGGAGTACCATCCTTTCGATCTCACAGCTTTTGATAGCCATATACTTGCCAAGATCTCTAACAGGATCTGTTTATATTGACGTGACTTGCCGCTTTCAAACAGTGTGGATGAATGATTATCTATAGCCCTCATTAGCTAAACAACTCCCAGAAAGTGTTTGATGTTTCTGCTAGATGCGTCACTAACCAGGGTGTTTCCCTGCAGGTGTTGAAACGTTTGTGTTAAGATGACCTACTGGTGTTGCCTTGCTGTAATGTGTGCTGAATGTAACACTCAACTTGATATCAAAATGTTGGCTAGCAGCGAATCTTTGTGGTTTCAACAAATGTATTTTGTCTAGAGAACGAAACAAAAGAACGAGGATAAAGCAACATATTTGAATGAATCTTTCGTTAAAACCAGCTAGTCATGTAAGCTCAGTAAAGTAAATCTTCTACTTACTCGGTTAACTCGTTCCAAAGGTTTCAACGCGAGTTGAACAACCATGTAAGTCGAATGGGACACATATGATCGTTTCAAAGAATAATTAAACATACAGCAGGTAGACCCTCACCTATGCTCACAGTTAAATTTATTGATACAAACCTGGTACTAATGATACTTTGCTGTTCTTTTCTGTTCTTCTATAATCCATTGTAAAGTGGTTAGGGATTTCACTACTTAGCTATCGACCATTTCAGATACATTTTATTTTCCTATGATAATTTATATTAATAACAAAAACTCATTTGTTTGCTTAGTCTTGCAAGGGCCATATCTCAAAGAACATTTTAACAGTTATTTATGTTACATTTTTATAAATATACCCCCTCTCCCCACCCCACCCTCACAATTAATTTAATTAAATTTAATTTAGCCCCGCGTCTTACTACCCGTTCGGGTTATAAGCTTAAGTACTAATTACACTAGTGGATTAGGAATTGGGAAAGTTGAATTTAGAGGAAGTGAACCCACATTTGCGTGGAGGGAGAGTGGAAAACCATTTAGGAAAAGCCACCCCCAGTTCACCCAACCGAGATTCGAACCTCGATCTCCCCGTCCTCGGTGGTCTAGCTCAACACGATTGGCGCGTTAGCCAACTACGCCACCGAGTCGGGTCACAATTTATTGACTAGGAATATTTTATAATAATCGTCGTAATTATTCACTATTCAAATTTGAATTAGATTTCGATCTAACACTATTGTGATTTGCCTATTTATCAATATAGACATATAATTAATTAATCTAACAGTTTATTATCGAGACAAGCCATTGCTTTAAAGCTCCGGAACTCTGTTTTATTAACATTTGTCCAGGTGGGTCTACTGTGGTCATACTAGCTTCTAATAGGTTTCAAATTACTACTTAGACTTAGTCTAGTTTTTTTACTAATTATTACTAAAATTTAATGTACTAAGTTTATATTGTCACTATGTTTAAATAGCTAACATAAGAGAACCCTCTTAATGACAAAATTATAAGTAAGTATGGTGAAGTTTAAGAAGCCAAAGTTGTCATTAAAATTGTAAGGATCAAATTCCATTGTAATCACTATACTTTTAGGCTATAAACGATTTGAATTAGTATTTTAAATTTTTGAAAAATCATTGTTGTTAGAATCAAAGTTTGTCACTTTTTTTTAATTTTTAGCTTGTGTCTATTTTTTCATATTTTTTGGGATTTATACACAAGTAACGAAATTTTCCGTACAATTTCCAGCCAATCGGCTTTGAGGATATTTGCTTCCTTTTGAAGGAAAGGAAAGGTTGAGCGGACTGACGCGCTCTTCTCGTCAACACTTTTCGTGGAGGGAAAGTGCTAAGTAGAAGTATGCCTGATTCACTCCTTTTCTTTTACTTAGTGTGAGAATACAAAGGGCGTGTTTTGGGTGAAACGAGGAATAACTTATTATTAATGTAAATTGAATCATTTAGCCGTCAAAATAGACTTATAACCCGAACGTTGTACTAAAAAAACATCCAAATGAGATATTCTAATCACATACCTAGATACCATGTCATGTATAATATACATACCTAATCACGCCGTTCCCCTACGGGGCAGGTAAGAAACTGTACATATAGTTCAAAAAACAGGTACTCCGTACTTAATCCGTCCTCACTAACTTTCTCCACACTTCCCTATCCTTGCATACCTTGTTCGTTTCAACAACATACATCCACCGAGTCATACATGCTATTTTATTCTTGAAACTCTTAATGTTTCTCTTTTCAACACATTCGTCTACCACATTTAACCACGTTTTATAGGTCCTGCCCCTTTCTTTCGATCCACACACTCTACCTTCATATACTTGCTTCATAACTCGATCCACACTAATCCTCTCAACACGTTCAAACCAACGTAAAGACGCTTCTTTCACATTTACCCATTGGATCCTCTTTCAAACTAGACTACTTTAACACCTATTTATTTCTGACTCTGTCCACACGAGGTTTTTCCACATACGTTTCTTAGATATCTCATTCCTTTAACTTAACCCAAAAAATATCTGCATCAAACCAACCAACTTTTAATTTTTATATTAACAAACAACTTAAACCAATTCTGTAATATATTCCTTCCCCCTCCAAGTGAAAACACCCCGTCGACGGAGATGAAGGTGCTATAATAGAAACTAGTGATTGTCAAGAACTTAATTATCAACTATTTTGCGTGAGATGGACTTGACAACAAATGTCTTCAACAATGGAGGTATGATTAAGAAGCTAAGAGGCTGACTAATGATACCATATCTAGAATTTAAAATATTGTATTCTGGAGTAGGCGATAGACTAGCCAGGAGCTGAATTACGGTCAAGCTGCAGTTTATACGATAGTGAAAAAAAAAAATTGTAGAGGTCAGTTTTACTGTTGGTGATATCAGAACCTTGAACCTTCATGACATCTGGGGAGCGGCCGATTGAGTTGGAACTTAGAAGTGCGGTCCCAGAGGGACAGAACGTGTTTGGAGACATAAGGGAGAGAACATCTCCTTCGACAATGTCACACACCCCTTTATTAAAGGCAACAAAGGCAAGGTCACCCAGAGTAAGATTGATGCCGGAACAGGGATGTCTTAATGCAGCTCGGCCATCTACATCTTCTTTGTCAGATGAGATAGGATAGCAGGTAGAGAAATGTGAGACGAAAAATTTCCCGTTTTGGAAAATTTTCCAAAACGGAAAATTTTCAATTATCATTTCAGTAAAATAATGTCATCTGATTAAATGGAACTAATGTAATCGAGATATAGATATCCCAAATGTCAACGTTTATACTTAAGATTAATTTCGCCTAAAGGCGTTAACACCTGAAACATCATCAAACGAGTTCCAATAACAGCTATTAGTTACTACGTACATGTATCGGCTATAGCCCTTGGTGGCTGAATATGTCAGTCATGTCTCTTAACTAGTTACTTATCGAGACTTTACTGGACTCCTCACATCTCGGGACATCCCCCCTCCCCTTCCATCAAGGGACTTCCCACCTCTCTTCACATCTCGGGACATCCCCCCTCCCCTTCCATCAAGGGACTTCCCACCTCTCTTCACATCTCGGGACATCCCCCGTCCCCTTCCATCGAGGGACTTACCGCCTCTCTTCCCATCTCGGGACATCCCCCGTCCCCTTCCATCAAGGGACTTACCGCCTCTCTTCACATCTCGGGATTTCCCCGGCCTTCACACTCATCGGTACTCCCTTCTCCAGCTCCCTCCAGCATTCTTCTTCATCAAATGTATGTCAGTGTGATTCGAGTGTTCTATTTTGAGCGGTTGGCTCTTCGTAAAATAATTTAAGTTAGTAAGACGTGGTGCTAAAAAAAAGTAGTAAAGAAACAAATTAATGCGAGCCTTTGTAATAAGTTAATTGAAATAATTTCAAGGTCAGGCTGACCTTTGTCTTCCCCCCTTATCCTCAGTGCTTCCTATCTACCCCTCCCCTTACCCAAGCCCCTTCCTCTAGTTAAAGCGCACTCGTCTCTTAACAAACTATATTTTAACTACAATAAGCTCTAGGTTCCACCTCTACAATTTAACCCCTCCACCACAATCCGCCACTGCAGAACATTTTTCGATTCAAAATTTCCCGGAAAGTTTTCATCTTTAGTAGCAAGTCAGCTAGGCCATCTCAACCAAAGGATAATAACTAACTTCGGTAGGTAACACAATTCAACCCAGGAATCGTATCAAACAGCGTGTTTCCATATACTTCACCAGAAAACAGAAGGATTGGAATCAACCATTCAAACAAACTTACGATATTTTAGAGAATTTATAAAAATATTGAAAAATTATTATTTTAAATTGAAATAAATAGTACGGCGCACCGCAAAGGCTTTCTCACACCTTTACCTGAAAATGGAGACCTTTACTTAAAGATTTTTTAAATATATTAAACAAAGCGTTTAGACTGTTGCATAAACATAATAAAAAATGAGCATCATATTTCCCCAAAGAGTACAAAAGAATTATTATACGCTTTGACAGAAACATTTAGGTAAAAGTAGCTTCTATGGTTACCAAAGATCATAAAAATAAACTCCCCATTTTTAGACCTCAATTTTAAAAATGTATTCAAATAACTTAAAGTTTTTCATTTTAATAGTAAATCAACTTAGCAATGATAAGTCACTTTGTATCTTAAAAAGCTGTGGAGACATGATAAGTAAATGGTTACGATACAATAACACATCACAGAACTGGTAAGATAGATATTTGGAACCAAATAGTTAGAGCCATTTTTAAAATAGTTCAAATTTAAAAAAAATCAGTCATCAGTACGATACCAATAAATAAGTTTTCAACCCAAAGACAAGTAAACGTTGCTATTTGTTACACCAAACAATCACCATACATACATTTATATATATATACAATTATTTAAATAAATTCGTTAGATCAATTTTCAAAATATTTCGAATTTTCGAAAATCACTCGTCATTTAACTACTGTACTCTTTAACCAATTTTTACCCAAAAACCAAATATACGATATTATTTTGAAGCTCAATCGTACTCTAGATATCCATTTTGAACAAAATTGTTGTAGATATTTTCGAAAAATTTGGAATTAAAAAAACACTCTTCAGTAAACTATCCTTAATTTGGGTGCTAAACTCAAAATCAAAAAGATCTCCTGAATTAAAGTTCTATAAAATCGATATATTAAGTATGAACAAAATCCATCAAACCTTTTCGGATCCGTGGCCAGCGACAGACAGAAAAACAAACATAGGGACACAAAATTTTAAAATCAGCTTTTTTTTTAGGTCTAGGGTTATAGGTATCTAATTCCAAAAACTTCCAGGGGAAACCTTATAAAATCTCTGGATATCAAACTTTATTCAGATCGGTGAAATGATTTCGGCTCTAGGCCGAGATACAGATACAGACAAATTAACGGCTTTGCTAAAACCACTTTTTCGGTTTTAGAGGGTCAGTAAACGTTGACATTTATCAAAATCTCGAGTTTGATTTTTTGATGATCACAATACGTCTCTCTACAAGGCGTCGAGAGAAAGTAAAAGCTACTGAACTGATTACAAACTCACTGTTGTCAAATGAAGAATGCAAAAAACAACACTTTTATAAGTTTTTTGGTTCAATCGTAATTTTTTATAGACGGTCCCGCTTTACCAGGCCAGGGAGATGGATACTTAAAATTCCAACAGATAAGGAAAATAACACGCCTAGGATTTGTGACACTGTAATACAGTGGTTCTTAATCAGTGTTCCCCGGAACACTTGTGTTCCGTGAACTAGTTACAAGTGTTCCGCCGTTGAAAGATGACCACAGTTCTGAGTGATGTGAGGTACTATGATTCTAAAAGCTGAAAGATTGCTACGCGCGTTGACTTCCAAACCAATAGAATATCATTTATTTTAAATTGAAAAAACAACATCTGGACATGAGAATTTAACCCAGAAGCTTTGGTTTAGTACGCCAATGCTCTAACCACTGAGCTATCTAGGAATCGTTCCGTGTCCAAGACTACTCTTCCCTCATATTTTAAGGTGGATTCTGTTATGGACGTGTGGAAATCGTCGGCTACAAATGTGTGTTCAATTTAGACCACGAGATATCAGATAACATGATATGACATCGACTCGGTAGTTGGCTTTACGCTGCTAATAGAACAATGACAATTGTATGAATGCGCATATTATGATGTATTAAATAGCTAAGCTAATATATATCTAAATATAATATTATTTAAATTGAAAAATCACACATGGACATGGGTGTTCGGAAAATTTGTCTTAGAATCAAAAGTGTTCCGTGACTTCCGAAAGGTTAAGAACCATTGTTGTAATAATACATTATGAATGCTTAGTTTAATAGAGATATTCTAGCAATGGTTTCGAATATGAATACTCTGTATGTTATTGTTAGGTTTAAGACCCTGTATCACTATTGGAATAGCGCGCAGCTCAAAACTGGCGTTGCTGTCTAGTTTTGATTTTCCTAGTAGTAATATAAAACTGTGGAAATAGGAACAATATAACTATTTTATCACATTTATTAAATAGGCTACAAACAAATTTAAAATCATTAATTTTAATGAAAAATAATCTCGCTGATTTAAATAAGGATACAGAAAACCAAACTAAGATTAGATCTTTGGTTCGAGCTTAGTTGTATGTCTAATATCGCATTACAAACTTAATAAAAATAACGATGACCTGGTGGTCTAAGTATAATGTGTCAGACTTCTGTGCTGAGGGTCCGGGGTTCAATCCTCGGTCCTGGCACTAGATTTATCTGATTGCCAAACCCTTCCTTCACCTCTGACAAGACGTATATTAATCACAACTTGTGAATGTGAAGAATGCCAGGCCTTCACTGTGGTTCGGATCCCACGTTAAACTGTAGGTCTTCCATTTCGTCTCACAATCACCCTACCATTACACATTAGCGTAAGTGCGTATACACCGAACGGGTAGTAAAACGCGCTGCTAATAGTAATAATAATAATAGTAATAATAATCATAATAATAATAATAACAATAACAAAAATAGCAATACAAGTATAAACAATATTAAGTGGTTTTAAATGACACATGAGTATGGCAACCATTTTCTGCGTTAACATTAATACTAGGAAACACCATATTATTATGTAACAACAATAAATAACTAAGAATTAATAGCCAAAGCTATTATTTATGCTTATTAATGGGAATTACACCATCTAGATATCATATTCTGAAAATTGAAAAATGACACCTGGACACGGGAATCGAACCCAGGACCTCTGACTTAGTACACCAATGCTCTAACCACTGAGCTATCCAGGATTCGTCCCGTGCCCTGGGTCATTCTTCACTACCGAGTCGCTGATGGCTGCGTTATCCGATGGCTCGTGATATTAATATAATCACATATTTGTAGCTGACGATTTCCGCTAAGTCCATCATAGACTCTGCCTTAAAATATGAGTGAAGAATGACCCTGAGCACGGGACGAATCCTGGATAGCTCAGTGGTTAGAGCATTGGCGTACTAAGCCAGAGGTCCTGGGTTCGATTCCCGTGTCCAAGTGTCATTTTTCAATTTTCAGAAATAAATAACTATCCAAACAATAATTTGGGATGCAAAGTAACTTTGAGCTCTCCTCCTCATCCCATTTTTTAGTGAAAATTTCAAATAAACAAAAAACAAACTTGTACCTACTTATGACACACTCCTAATATTGGACTAGGTAGCTTAAAACTATCACACTGCTATTATTAATTTTACATTATCATATAAATAGGAAGTATTGTAATCGGGAAAATAATCCATCTCTTCACGTTTTATGTGAACCCAAACCAAAAAAAGTGTATTTTATCTTTGTCCCCATATTTATCTGTCCTCTGTCCCTGTTATGAGAAAAATAAGATCTTTTTTCTATATTTTCTATTTCATTCGAAACTATAATTCACAATCTGAGAGAGTTTGTGCGATTGTGTTGTACCATTTATTTAACAAATGATAACGAGATTCCTTCACGAATTTCTTTCATGCAAATGAATATTATCAAGTAATGTTGATTTGGACCAGTATCCAAATGATCCCTTATGATACCTCTTATAGTAAATAAGTGTCACTGTTGCTGTAAGGATAATCAAAATAACACATTCCAAAACCAGCACACTCAAAATAGAGATGCATATTCCTGACGATGCAGACTCAACGACTTTGTTCAAAGAGAGGACTGTAGGTGATACTCCAGGAGTTGTGGACACATTAATTGTTCTTGTAGCGGCACAAGGTTCATTGTGATCGATATTATCACCGTATTTGTGGTTTCTACAGGTCGATATAGACCTGACGTTCTGCCTGCTAATGGTGGTGAAATTTTTGCAGGTACCGTTCAAAACCGCCCAAGAACTACCGGCGTATTCTAAAGGATTTTTGCATTCAACCGAAGCTAACACTGTCCTATTTTGAGCCCATCTATAAGCACTTGCCAGTTTACAATCACAGGTGAAATCGTTATTGTGTACGTCGAGGTGAACGAGGCCATCCAGATGGGAAAAAGTCTCCTTTTCAAGCGTTTCAAGTTGGTTACCGTTCAAGGAAATGGTACCTATTTTGGTAGTGTTTTGAAATATTTTGGAAGGCAGCCCTGCAATGTTTGAATTTGAAAGATCTAAGCTCTTCAACGAGTTAGAGTTGATCAATGACTCTTCAGTTGGAATGTTAAGATGGTGGTTGTAGCCCAATGATAGTTTGTTCAGTACAAAGTTGGCCATGAAAGAATCTGGGTGAACGCAGCTGATCCTGTTGATGGACAAATCGAGCGTGACGAGGTTCGTCAAAAACTTAAAGTCGTTTGGACTGACGGCATGGATTACGTTGCGGCTAAGGTCGAGAGTTGTGAGGCTCTCCATGCCCTTGAAGTACTTTCCATCCAGTTTCGACAGTCTGTTTGCGCTTATGGACAGCTCGTGTAATTTATTGAGACCGCGGAATGCGTCAATTTCCAACTCTTCTATCGTATTGGATCCAAGTGATAAACTCAACAGGTTAGGAGTGTTAATAAATGTGTCCCTTTTAATAATTTTGAGAAAATTGCTGTTCATGTTTAAAGATGTCAAATTATACAACCCATGGAAAGTGTACCGATTTATGTGTTCAATTGTGTTAAGATATAGATCCATGCGTTCTAGATTAGACAAGTCACTAAATGATCCTGATTCGATCCTTTGTATTCGGTTTACAGACAAATCAAGAAATTCTAAACTTGTTAAGTTACTAAATATTCCTTTCTTGATCTCCTCCAATTTATTACGGCTGATAGAAAGTTCCGTAAGCTTTGTAAGCCCCTGAAAAACAAACATTTCGAGCGTTACCAAATTATTTTCCGATAATTTTAAGTTGCTCAAAGAGAAAAGGTAATTGAAAACTGATGGATTGAGCACTGATATTTTGTTTTTGGATAAGTTTACAATCTTGAGAAACTTTGCGAGTCCCCTGAAAGCGTATGGGTCTATGGTTCTGATATTGTTTTTTTCTAAAATGATCATGTCAACAGCACCTAACCCATTGAAGGCGTTAGGTGGAATAGTGGATATGTTGCTGTTTGATATTCTTATAAACATGGTTAAGGTGCTAAGATTGGCAGGAATCTCGGTTAGACCTCCTTCGTCGCACGTGAGCGAGAATAAGCAGCTGCAGCTCTCGGGGCATGTAACGGAAGAATAATTGGCCCTGCGATCAACAGCAAGACAGCAACAGAGCACCAGCCACAGGGTCGCCAACTTTAGCCTGAAACAACACTCACTATTACTTTATATAGTTGACCGTGAAGCATTTTCTGCAATCACATCATACCTTACAATATACTAGTCAACCCGCCTCCGTGGCGTAGTTGGCTAACGCGCCAGTCGTGTTGAGCCAGACCACTGAGGACGGGGAGATCGAGGTTCGAATCTCGGTCGGGTGAACTGGGGGTGGTTTTTCCTAAATGGTTTTCCACTCTCCCTCCACGCAAATGCGGGTTCACTTCCTCTAAATTCAACCTTCCCAATTCCTAATCCATTAGTGTAATTAGTAGTTAAGCGTATAACCCGAACGGGTAGTAAGACGCGGTGCTAAAAAAAAATATACTAGTCAAGGTTAGAATCTCAGTCGGGTACACACGCGTGAGTGGGGGAGGTTTCACGTGTCAATTATAGGCCTAATCTTCTCACTCTCTCTTCAGGCTAATACGGGTACGTTTCCTCTACTTTCCTAATCTCTCGTCTTGTTTGGTTTTCCGGTAACAGGAGGTTGAGGTTCGAACCTTCATCTGGTTTTACTGGGGGTGTTTTTTCCCTCTACGGTTTCCCCCTCTCCCTCTTTTTAAATATGAGTAGGCCTACACTTCTTCTAAATTATATCTGTACCCGATTTACTTCGTTAGTTAAATATGCAGACAGATGGGGAACAAATTATGCTAAGAACTATTATTTCTAAATACAACTTCTAAGAATATACATAAAGTACTATTATTTCTAAATACAACTTCTAAGAATATACATAAAGTACTATTATTTCTAAATACAACTTCTAAGAATATACATAAAGAACTATTATTTCTAAATACAACTTCTAAGAATATACATAAAGTACTATTATTTCTAAATACAACTTCTAGGAATATACATAAATAATTAGGAATATACATAAATAACTATTATTTCTAAATACAACTTCTAAGAATATACATAAAGAACTATTATTTATAAATACAACTTCTAGGAATATACATAAAGAACTATTATTTCTAAATGTAACTTCTAAGAATATACATAAAGAACTATTATTTATAAATACAACTTCTAGGAATATACATAAATAACTATTATTTCTAAATACAACTTCTAAGAATATACATAAAGTACTATTATTTCTAAATACAACTTCTAGGAATATACATAAATAACTATTATTTCTAAATACAACTTCTAAGAATATACATAAAGAACTATTATTTATAAATACAACTTCTAAGAATATACATAAAGAACTATTATTTATAAATACAACTTCTAAGAATATACATGCTTATAAGAAGATACTATAAATGCAGTAAGGACACGGTATAAAAGGAGTTTTTAAAACACAAACTAATTCTTTTGCGCTCAACAATGATAACATTTTAACTGTTGATTTTTAAGTTTCGAAAACTTATTTTCAAACGTGATAGTTGGTTATCACATGACTGGATATATGGATATGTAAAATTAAGATTAAGATTAAAATTAAAATTAAGATGAGTTGGTTATCGTTATCTTTGGATTTTCTGACAATTTCAAAATACCCAAAAGGTTGTTTCAAATTCACACGACTCATAAATATATTTTGTGAATTTCACAAGCAAAGTAAGTTTACATCAAACGTTAAGAAAACCTTTCAAATATTTGAAAATGAAACTGATCAAACGCCAGAAAGGTCCGAAATTACCTTGAACGGACTAAACTACAAACTAAGAGGGCCAGCTTTTGGAGCGTCGGAACTAATTTTAATATTTAAATTGTGGTTTATTATTTCAAATTATTGTTTACCCCAAAACTAAGTTTAAAAAATAACAAGAGTTCTTTGTTCCATAAATAGCCTTACATTTTGAGTTGAATAAATTAAAATAATACACATGAAAATATTAAATTAACAAATTGTCAATAATCTGTATGCAAATTTTCGCAGCTCTGTGATTAAGGTTAAGGGTATAAGAAACTAGATCAAGTATATTTTAAGCAGATACATTAATTTGTTGTTGGGATCTCCATAGAATATTCTAAGTTTAATGAGTATAATTGTTTGGGGGTTTGAAGCTTCAGAGTTATTTTAAAAATAAATATGAGGAAAAATATTAAAATAACACTTTAAAATCGCTTCACAAGTAGTTGTATTATTCATTACTTGAAATAAAGTCATTTAAAATGTGTGTACTCTTTGGATGGTAAATATTTAAAAGTAGGATAGTAATACAAGGAGGGTAAACTGCACAATGTATCCTTTATCTAACTTTTAAGGCAGCAAGCCTACCTTGCATTGTTCCACTATGTTAGAGCTCATAAGATAGGGTCATAGTGTGATCTGTCAAGATGAGACGGCTACCTTACAGGATAAACGGAATGTATGACCTGCTTCGGTGACCGCATGGTCTAAGGCGTCACTCTCGTGCTATACTGGACCACCAATAAGAGGGAGAGCGGGGTTCGAATCATGATCGTGTGAACTGAGGGTGTTTTTTTAAATAGTTATTCCTCCACGCATGTTGCCTTCCCCCTTGGGAAAAATCTAACTTTCAATTTAAAGGTATATGACCGTGAACCAATAAAATGTTTCGCCTGCGGTGCATTTTTTTTAATCTGCTATGCTAAAAAAAAAAATTAAGGGGTTGTTGTTATGTTAAATTATGTTGTGTAAAATATAAAAGGGTTCCGTGACTAAATTTAATTGAGAAACGCTGATCTATAAAATTATTATTTTTAGCCGGGTACCGAAGACGCGTCTTCTCTCACGTGTTCAATTTGACATTAAAAATAAATTTAACCCGTTCCTTTTGGCTAATCTGAAAATTACATTGATATTATAATAATATAATTATAAATAATGAATAACTTAACGTAGCAGCATTGCACTTTTTCTTACCTGGTTTCTACGCCCGTGGTCATATTTTGAAAATAAATCGCTCGAATGCTATCGTTATTGATTAAGACACAAACTTGCTAGCAACCAAGATCATCACAAGCACTGCTTCACAAATTTCACTTACTTATGTCGTCAAGAGATAAAACTTTTCCTATTTAGTTCGCAATCATTTGGAAATGTGCCAGCTTAATAATAATGAACAATATTATAGCTCATCGAATCTTTATATATATATATATAAAAATATAAATATATATATATTTATATATATATATATTTACTGTCACAAGTATTACTGCCCATCAGACTACATACTTAAAGCACACAGGCCGAATTTGTTTACATGCTTTGATGTATATCAGAAGCGCATCAAGAACGCATCATTTTTTTGTAGTCTCTGAGTTTCATATTATGACAACACCACTTGTTGGTTCCTTAGCGAATGACAGATCTAAATTTCAATATGAGTTGTATTGTGTTTGGATATTAACCTAACCTAGCTTTGTAGTTTTAGTATTTTATTGTAATTATTTTATACGGGAACTGTTTACAATACATATTTGCCATGTTGTCAAATTATGCAGGCTTTGCATTCCCTTGGTATTAGAATATAGCCCTATTAGAATTTATCACAATTGGATAAACCCAAATTGAACTTTTCTTCAAAAATGAGTTTTTCTAGACAAAAAATAAGCATTATTATGATTGGTCACGTTTTGTTTTGCCAAAAAATAGCATAACAATTAGGTTATGTGTATGCCAAGGAAAATGTCAAATAACATCTAAATCTCAAGATTTAAAAAAAGTATCAAACCGCTTGGGATCTAGGTCCAGGGACAGACGGTATTGTAAAAAAAAATTGTTCGGGGGCATATAAAGGTATAAATTCAAGGTCAACAATTTTCACGATCACAATACTTTCTCTTTTTATGAGAATAAAAAGAATTCGAAATAAAATAAGATGGTTACGTAAAAAAATAAAACAATTTAACTAAAAATGTACATTCAAAATAATTGCCTCTAATATAAGTTTATATGCAATGCATACATTTACATGAGTCTACATTTTTTTAGCATCGCATCTTACTAAACGTTAGGGTTATGCGCTTATGTACTAATTACGTTAGTTGTTTAAGGGACTAGAAAGGCTATATTTAGAAGAAGTGTACCCGCATCTTCGTGGAGGGAGAGTGAGAAACCATTTGGGAAAAAATCTCAGTACACCCGACCAAGATTCGAATCTCAATCTACTCGTAATCGAAAGTCTAGTCTACTACGAGAGTAACACATTAGACCACCAGGATACTGATTACTTAAATAAAAAAAGGGGGGAAATGTCACTCCCAAGGTCCCTGGGAATAGTTTCAGTTTTATATTAGAATTTAACTAATTCTGGATGGAAAATGCTGTCTCTAAAAAGCTACTCTGCTCACGTATTTCAAAATTTTGTCGCCTATAGTAAAACCCCAAATTCGATTAATATGCTATCTTCATGAAAACCCACTATTGTCTTCACTTTCTCGTCACACACCATTCCGACAGGTTGAAGTAATGTACTGTACGTTCGTGTCAACAAAAATTAGACCTTGCCGTACATTAGTTTGCATTTGAACTGCAACTTCGTAAAATAAAGAATAAAAAATGCTTTCTTAATACTCATCTGTGTTTCCACATATATATTAATTACGCTAGTGGAGTAGGGAATATTAAAGTAAAGTTTTGGAGAAAATATGCCCAAATTTATGTTGAGGGAGAGGGGAAAACCACCCAGGGAAAAAAATATCCTAGCTAAACCCTGCTGTGATTCGAACCCCAACTTCTACGTCATTGTAAAATCAGATTAAATGTGTTTGACATATATATATATGTCAAACACATTTAATTTGATTTTATATATATATATCACGTGCCCATTGATACAAGTTGTAAAACTTCAACTGACCTTGTTGCTATAATGGACAAGTTTTTACGGTGGAAATACGTCAATAAGTGTTAATGTGAACTCACAAGAGACTTACGAGGACTTTAAAATACTATTTAAGAAAAGTAGAAGCACAAGGTCTTACGAACAATACTAACTATAATATAAACAAATAACACAGATAATTAACATACACAAATAATAAAAAGTAAAAAATACTCAAATAATACGAGGCACACACATAATATAATAACTGACATCAAATAAAACGTCAGGAATACACAAAAAATACACACCAATATAAATAATTAATAATGCAACGCATGACTTACACAGATTAAGCAAAATATCATATCATGAATCGGACGCCACTTGCATCGGTTATCACACGTATAAAGGCGTCAATCTTGTCTTGTCTGGTTTGCCGATGAGGGGAAAGTCGGGGTTCTAATCCTATCCGAGTGTACAGAGAAGTGATTTTTCTTAAATTGTTTCCCACCACCCCTTCACGTAAATAAGGATACATTTCTTCTAAGTTCTACATTCCTTATCTCTAACCCTTCAGTGTAATTAAATGCATACAACCAGTTGGGTAGTCAGACACATTGTATACGATTCCAGTTCCTTATGGATAAGTGGTAAGGGGGGCCAACTACAGCTCCTAAAAAAAAGGCCCAGTTGAAACGTTATTAACGTTATATTTTTGTATCAGCTGGTTTGTAAGTCATATGTTTAAATAGCTTCGAGCTTAGAAAGTACACTTTAAACATTGCTATAAAAATACGTTTGGTTCTAATTAGCTCCAATATTAAATTCAAGAAACCACACTCTATTGTAACATGAATTGTAAAAACAATATAACATATACAATAATAATTATTATATAATTATATTACAATACTACTCAAAATAATGTAGTAGTCCCAACTTTGTCTAAAGGTGGAGTGTACAACCGTCGCCTGTCAGTGTAAAACCTGTCAAGTGGTAGGTAGGCAACCAGCCGTACAAAGTTGACATGCGGGCTAGATAAACAGGGGTGAGGTTTGGACGTAATCATACGCTAGTGTGGGGGAGGACCACTGAAAAGTATTAAAACAGAATTTGGAACGGAAGACGGTAGTGTTATATAAGTGTGATAACGCCAAAATTGTTAGATGTATTTGAAGCGCGAGTTTGTTAAGAGAAACACAAGAACATGGTGAATGCTGTCGAAATGAGATGTCTAAGAAATGTATGTGAAAAATGTTTGTACGAACAGTCAGTAATAAATGGGTGCTGAAGGAATGTGTTTTTTAGCACCGCGTCTTACTACCCGTTCGGGTTATACGCTTAAGTACTAATTACGCTAATGGATTAGGAATTGGGAGGGTTGAATTTAGAGGAAGTGAACCAGCATTTGCATGGAGGGAGAGTGGAAAACCATTTAGGAAAAATCACCCCCAGTTCACCCGACCGAGATTCGAACCTCGATCTCCCCATCCTCGGCGGTCGAGCTCAACACGACTAGCGCGTTAGCCAACTACGCCACCGAGGCGGGTCTGAAGGAATGTGGTTTATAAGGGAATCCAATAGGTAAATATGAAAGAAGCAGCTTACGTTGGTTTGGGCATGTTAAGAGTATGAGTTTTGATCGCGTGACGAATCTAATATATGAAGGTAGAGTGTGTGGATCGAAAGAAAGGGGTAGGCCGTGTAAGACGTGGCTAAATGTGGTAGAAGAATGTGTGAAAACGAGAAACACTAAGAGTTTTAAGAATAAATGAGCATGTATGACTCGGTGTATGGATGTTGTTGAAGGGAAAGGAGTATACAAGGATAGGGAAGTGTGGAGAAAGTTAGTAAGGATAGATTAAGTACGGAGTTGTTGTTTTTATTAACTATATGCACAGTTTCTTGCATACCCCGTGAGGGAACGGCGTGATTATTTATATATATATATATATATATATATAAATATATATAACAAATATGAACTGTATAATGGTATTGTAATTTGTGACTCTACTTTTCAAGCTTACCTAGAACTGTGTTTATATTTTTATACCTATAAAATATTNTGGAAGGTGGGTAGAAGGGAGGGGGCCCAGTTGGGGGCGGGGGGGGGCCCTTCATTTGTGTGGGGGTGTGGGGGGGGGGGGGGGTTTAGGGGAGTATGCAAACAAAATTAAAGCAAACACACGCGTGGTCGCGTCTGTCTTTCATTTTGGTTTAAATAGATATAATAAATCTATTGTAACCATTATTAATTTAATTGATTTTCAATTACCGTTAGTTGAAAAGACAAGTTCCATGCATCCACATTTAAAGAAAAAAAAAGTTTAATTTCCAGAGAAAATGATATTTTATGTTGATAATCAGCTGAAGCGCCGTTCCAATCCAGCTGTACTACACTCCTGTACCCATATATATAAGTCTTGAGTTTTTTTCACCGGAATCAAACCCGGTACTCTCATATCAGTAGGTAAACACGCTACCAACTGAGCAAATGGCTAGTTAATCTTTTCACAAAATAAAGTGTAATTTAAACTATGGTGAGAAGTACAGCTAAAAATACTTATAAAAATGTGGTTTGTTTGTTATTCTCTTTCCAATGAACAATCATATCTCAAATTTATTTAATATTAGTCATCACAAGCTATGCTTAGAATTTAAGTCAACTTTTCCCAAACGTGTTAATTTTACATACTACCACCATAAGTAAAAATTAGAGTTGTACCGATTCAGCAAAACCGATTACCGATACCGATTGTTTAAAATAATCGTTCATGCTACGATTATTTACACCGATTAATCCCGATTATCGTTTATCTATTAATTACTATTGGGAAATATGCTTAAGAGAATGATAACAGTTCATTTAATGAATATATAAAAATATTGTATGATTATAAAAATATATTTTATGCATAACCAGCGAAAGTTGGAGCTAGATTGTTAGTTTTATCAACGGCATGAACTTATTTTTCTTTATCTTTATCATGTAATCTTTGCAAAGCCCGCAATCCAGATGCAGTGTATATATATATATATATATATATATATTTATCAGTTAACTCTTTCCTAGAACATTTTGATTTAAGTTTTACTTTTAAAAAACGATTAATCGACTTAATAATCGCCAATTACGGATAATTGTCGATGTACTAATAATCGCCCGATAACGATTCATTGGTATCCGCATCGGTACACCCCTAGACTAAAAATTGAGTGCACCATATTTTGAAACCAAATACTTTTACTATTCATCTTAGGCTTGGTGGAATAGCTATAATGTAAATGTTAATAAGAACCTAATTATAATGAGTTCACACCAACTACTTTCTAGCCCGCTTCGGTGGTCAAATGGTTTAAGTTGCAATATACTTGACCACCGATGATCAGGAGATAGAGCTTCGAATCTCGGTCGGGTGTACTGGAGCTGGTTAATCCTAACTGGTTTCCTACTTTGCCTACACACAAATGCGGGTAAAATTCATCTAAATTCAACTTTCCTCACATTAGCGTTATTAGATCATATGAGTATGACCCAAACAAGTAGACACATGCTGAGAGAAACGAAAAAACTTCTCAATACAATTAATTACTTACTCTATGGTGTGGTCTCTTCCCTTACATTACTTACTCTATGGTGTGGTCTCTTATCTTACAAAACTTACTCTATGGTGTGGTCTCTTACCTTACAAAACTTACTTTTTGGTGTGGTCTCTTACCTTATAAAACTTATTCTATGGAGTGGTCTCTTACCTCACATAGCAAAAACCAAATTAAGGTGTTCAAAAACAAGGTGCTTAGGACGATATTTGGTCCACAAAGGAATGAGGCTAATGGGTAATGGAGGAGCTTACATAATGATGAGTTACATACCTGGTACTCATTACAAGATATTGTTAGAACAATCAAGTCTCATAGATAATGGTGGGCAGGACATACAGCGGAAATGACGGAATATAGAACCGTATTCAGTGTAAGCCTACTGATTGGCGAACTCAATGGGAAGATCTAGCCGCAGATGATAGGATAACATCGGAATGGGAGTGAAAGAGATAGGGCGTAATGAGGTGGAATATATAGAGTAATAGCTCAAGATTGGGATAGATAGTGTACTTTTGTAAATTCGGCAATGAACTTTTGAATTCTTAATGCTATAGAGTAAGTGATGAAGAAACTATTTTAAAATTAAAGTACAGTAGTGTCTCGAAAACTCAACATTCCATTCAACTTGACACGCGCACATGCACACAGTTGTTGGTGTCAGTCATCACAATCCAAGGTCATTCAACTGTGTAACCTCTCAATTTGTTTATGTAACTCGAGTAGAAAAGTTGTACTGTGGTGTTTTACAAGTGCTGTGTTTGTTAGTTTTCCAATTCTGTAACGTGTTATTTGAATCAATACAATATTATATGTACAGTACTATACTGCTTTTCTGTATACCACATATATGTGTATACACCATTATATTAATATGTAATATATTGTACCGTATGTATACTACTGTTACTGTACAATACAATACTGTATTACAGTACAACTGTACCTAAAATATTCAATGTTACTATGATTAATCCTTGCATCTTATGCAAGTTCATTTGTAAAACTTGACATTTCAATAACTCAACACGATCTCAGTCCATATTAGGTCAAGTTTCCGAGACTCTACTGTAGTTATTTTTTATTTACAAAATGGCAAATTCCTTTCTGTGATAATTTTTGCTATGACGCCATTATAGGCCCCATACTTTCTTTAGAGCGGGCAAATTAGGGAAATATGACCTATTTTTAGAATAACAATAAAGTAATTAAATATGTTTCAAATAAAATTATTATGATTTGAGCACATAACATGTATGAAAGAACATTTTATGCAGTTCATGTTTTTAACTGGTCTATGAAGACTACCTTTAATCATTTTTATTTGGCACACCATATTTTCAGCTGATTAATGCAATGGAATGGACGGATCGCCAAGTTGTGTCACAATTATTGCAAACTTAAATAGGAAATTTCTTAAGAGTTAATTCATAGAAGTAGTTTATGTTACCGATGTTATTTAGCTATGATTAATAAAAAGTTTGAATAAAAGCATAAGTTATAAAATACATTATAAAAGAGATCTTTCACCCATCTTATGTGCCCTTTGAAACAATTATATTTAAATTCTTGAATACATTTTAAACTTTATAAGATAGATTTGTCTATTATTTAAAGAGCTAAAATGAGATATTCTTAACACAAAGATTCAATGATTTTCTTTAAATAATTTTGCATAAATAAATTGTATTAGGTAATAGCTTGAAAAAAATTATTTTATTAATAAATAAATCCAAACTAAATTCTTCTTCCAACATATTCCAAAGTGTAAAAGGAAGGTGTTCAATATAACTGCTGTATCTGTGTCAAACGTTAGGTCTCATCATGCTTAATCTGAGACATAAGTGATCAGTCAGTGGCATTTTGTTTTAGTATGCAAGTCTCTCATTCAAATGAGTGAAGCTTCACAAGGTTGGTTTGCAACAAAAGATGATATGATGACACAATTAACTTTTTTTTTCTTTTTGAGTCAACAACCCAAAGGTTAGTTTCATGAGCTTCTCATTCATCCAGAGCTGGACATGTACTCAGCCCTTTGGATGGTTAATGCTGCCTACACCATCTGGTAGAAAGCACATGTACTAAGGAAGTTCACAAAGTGCAGTGGTTTCCTGTTGCCTTCCATACTGAATTTCTACGAGTGAGCATGAAAGAGCCTACCAATTATGCTGAAAAGGTATTTTCACATACCTTCCAAGGGTATTTTACAGAACACAATTGACATAAGATCAATGACTTTACTTACCCTACAAAATAAATTGTTCTACAGATTTTTATCGTTTAAGAAAATCAGTCAACCTCAGCGGGGTTTTAACCCATGAATATGAAATTAAACTTATTGTTAGAAATAAGTTTAGATAGTAAAAAAAAATTCTATTTGCAGTAGTTGTAAATAGTATATATTGAATTATTTTTTAAAACGATTTTCAAAAGGATTAAAATCTAAAAACACATCTTGAATGTTTTGTATGTAATTGAATTGATAGGCATTTTCATTATATTTCCCCTCTATAGCTCAGAATCATATAAAATTATGAAAACAAATTTAATCAAGTCTCATTTTCTTTTATTTTTAACAATATAAATATAAATAAACATTAATTAAAAAATTCTTTTTTGAACAATATAAACAACACAGGCGAGAAAAAATGCAAATGCAAAGAATAAGAGAACTTTATCTGTGAACTCTCGCCGACCATATTTGTCAAGTAGTTTCCCAGACTGAGTAATAACGCTACTGGTGGTGAGAAGCTCTTGTTGAGTGTTTTGGACATTTCCTGATGAATTCGCTGAAAAAATGATGTTTTTATTGTCAGTGCTTATATTTATTATAAACTGTGCACTAAAGTTAGGCACTATTTGTTAGTAATAAATCACAAAAGTTAGGCACTATTTGTTAGAAAATCACACATTAATTTCAAATTAGCCTTTGAATGATGCAAATTGCAGGAGTACATTACCAGAGTCAAAGACATTTGCCTACCAAGAGAATCTAGTGTGTCAGCGCTGCGCTGTGTGGTGTCAGCAAGGTGTCTACTTATGGAGAGCAGTTGCTCTGTCACATTAGAGGAAATTTTCACTAAGCCTTCTTTGTCTTTCTTCTGTCTGCAAATGATTAAATACAATTTAAAATATGTAGTAGAAGGTGTAGAGGAACTAAAGGGAAATAGGCTATATTAAAATTTATTAATGTATCAATCATCAGGAACCGATAATCTTATAAATCCCTTGATTTTTAATAGTCTTATCTCGCACAACTCATTTTTTGCGATGTAATGTGGGGAGAAGTAGGCTCTCAAATAATTTTGCTAGAAGAACACTATGTTGGTACAAAAGTAAGATAAGTTATTTTAGATTAAAATAGAAATGTTGTTAATACTAAATGATATTATACCTAGAATATTAATTATTATAAGGCTATTACAACTCACAAAACAACCTTAATGTTCATGTATATTACAAATGTACAATGTACATAGCAAAAGCTAAAGAAAACCTTCAAAAACATGAAAGTCTACATTGGTCGACCAAATAATACCAGACATTTACCTATGGCGAAGAGTTGCTTCCTCAGATACTTGGTCAAATAATTCCTCCTTGTTTGACCGCTCAATGCTCAAAAGACAGGCGACATTTGCTTTACGAAATGCAGAAAGTGTGCTGAAAATACAATATAAAACTCTTTAGTCACAGCTACTTCTATCAAATGTAAACATTTAACTGTAATCAAACAAACACTTCTTGAAAATACATGTCTGAAACATACAAATTGGGAACCTTGTGGATACATCACCGCTAAGTGAATGGACAGCACAAATCATTAATGATAAGGTTATTAATGAATTATTATAAAGGCTAGAGATGCAAAAGGTATTTTAAGGAAATGCATCCACATCAGTGTGGAAAGAGAATGACTACCTGGCCTTTATTCAAACACAAACCCATCTCCTTGTCAATGGTGATCAATATAATCAGTATAATTATTCTCTAGAATTTATTGAAATAAAATAAATTATTTATATATATATATATATATTTATATATATATAAATATAAAATAAATTATATATATATTTATATTTATATTTATATATATAAATATAAAATAAATTATATATATATATATTTATATTTATATATATATATATATATAAATATTTTTATAAATGAATTTATAAATGAATAATACAGTTGAAATAAACGTTTTAATTTCTAGATTACAAGTAGCAAAAGCTTTTTAATGGCAAACTACTACTCAAATTGGTTAATAGGTATCGAGTCAAATACTTAAAGAAAATGTAAAACTACCGATAAATAGCCTACCATGCTTGTAACTCAAATAATTTAAAAATATAAATATATATATATATATATATATATATACACACACACACACACACACAAGTTGTATGCAAACAGTAGTAGAACACATTGTACAGTAGAGTAAAACTACACTTATTAATATTAATGTCCAGTAGCCAATAGTGACAAAAAATTACTGATATTTATTTTAAAGCTGTAAAAGATGAATATATTTTGTTTGTTTGAAATGAGAATCACTGTCTTAGACCATTTGGCCAATTAAGCAGGTCTGATTAAAAACAAGTCTAAGTAGGTAGGCAAGGGGAAGGGGAAAGGGGTAAAATAGTTGAGCAGCATCACTAAATTATTTTAACCAAAGCAAGTTTTTGATTAAAGTCTTCCCTATTAATATTTAAGGCCTATTTATGTCACAATATAAAAACTAAAGTGTGAACTCATACTCTATATTAGTACTATGTCCAGATAATTAACATAAAGGGCCATGAACATTACTTTGAAATTGTTTTAGGTAAACTACAGAAGAGTTACAATCAGCCAAGTTATTTTTCTATCTGAAGCATGATTAAGAAGTACGCCTATTGTACCATATTTAAAAGTCCCTTTGTGGTTTTTTTTATTTTACAAAATAAGGGAACTGTGCCCAATATCACACCCTTAATGAAAATTTCAAACTATTATTCGGTTATTTCAAAGATTGGCAAGTTTATAGCATAAATTGTTCCTTCTTGAGTTTACTTTGCTGTCCACTATTAACTTTTTATTTCTACTTAATGTGATTGAAAACAAAAACAACTGAAACAAAAAAAAGTAAATTTACGATATTAGGAACATTTGTTCCTAATATCGTACACCTAAACTTATTTTACAGTGAGAGTAAAATTATCACTGAAAGAGCTTCTGAAAATTCAAAAACCTTTGGCAAAGGACATACAAAGGCAAACAATACAATTAAATACACAAATAAAAATCATAAAAAATCTAACTTTATCAAACATAATAATGTTTCATTCTTGCCAGCAAAACTCAAAAATGAACTTCTTCCAATCATCAACACCATGATATGCTTGATGGCTCCAACTGTAACATTTGGTGCATGTTATCCCATTTTCACCTTGTTTGTCATTAGAATAGCGCAATAAAAACACTCAGCGTGCTCATCACTATCTTCGTCATCAGTTTCTACCAAGGGAGGCTCTTGCTGGTCTTCATCACTGATGGAAGAACTAAATGAAAGCTTCTTCTTATGATTTATCACTGTTCTCGGCTACTTTCTTTGGGGCAACTTCTTTATTTCACACTTTCTCATTTGTTTTGAAGCTTTCTCCATAACCTGTGCGCAGAGCTTGTTCTTGTAGGGTGAGCTTGTAAGCACTGCTGCACTTCCAGTTCGTAAAGGGCGACCATTGTCAGGGACCTCCACAGTCGTGAGGAATGGGATAGGACTGATGTCAGAGGGCAAAACAAAAATGTCGTCTGTGTCATCAGAAGTCTGAGTAAGGTGTTTCCTTTCACTTGGACCAGGAGTCATGAGAACAATAGGTGAATTGCTTGAATGCCTTAGAATTGGTTCATTTCCACTATTAGATTGAAATTAATAGTCGACAAAAATGTTCCGATTAAATGGAAACAATCAACTTTTTTCTAAATCCATTTACTGTTACTGCGACGTTGGCGGCTTTAGAGTAAGTGTTGCCAAGTAAAGGGGCAACTTGGAAATGAGTCACAACTCTTGTTGGATTCTGCTTCAACCATGTTTCTATCTCTTGAGCATAGTAGGTCTTGAAAGGCTGCATGAAAGATAGATCTAAGGGTTGCATTTTATGTGTGCAATGTGGAGGTAGGCAAACAATATGCACACCATTCTCTCGTGCAAGGTTCAGTAATTCAATCCTTGTATGATAATAGTGCCCAGCAAGTACTAGAAGTGCAGGGTCTTCTTTTGTCAGATTGACATATCTGAAAAAATGATGAAATCATTGCATAAACAGTTTGGTCTGAATCCATCTTGATTTATGGCATGCGGTAATAGTGCCGGGGCGGGGGGGCATCTAATAACTCTGCTTTCATGCGAATTCTTGGGTACATAAGAAGAGGAGGAACAAAATGACCAGCCGCGCTCATACAAGTTACAACAGTAAACAAAGATCCTCTTTCTGCTGACGACACCGCCCCAACTTTTCTTTTCCCTTTGAGAGAAATAAATTTGAAAGTTTTATGTTGAGCAACAGACAATCCTGTCTCGTCGCAACTACACAACCGATTAGGAGATTGATTTATCTCTTGCATAAGTGGCTCATAAATGTCAAAAATGTCAGGTGTGAAACCTTTTACTCTTGCAGTTTACATTGCTTGAGTCTTGCGAAGAGTTAGCTAAGGATTCCGTTTCAAGAATCCACGAACCCACTTCCATCCAGCTTGTCCTTCTCTTTTAAAAAAAGGGTGGGGAAGCTTATTCTTAATTGCCAGTTGAAATGCCATTCTCTTTATATCTTTATTAATAAGACAGAAGAACTGTTTTTTTCCATCAGAAAGCAGTATGTGACGAGGGAATCTTCAATTTCTTTGGGTAAGACAGCTTTCCAAGTGTTGAATTAACTAACTTATCAACCTCTTCTTAACTTCTTGCTTTGTATCTTAGTGTGGCTTTTGGAATGTTGAATGTCTTTGATGCCTTTAATAATCCCATCCTCCTAACAGCTGATATAGCCTTCCTCATATCATCTGGGTTCCATACCTTTCGTTTCTTTGGTGATATCTATAATCAATAAATATATGTTACTATTATGCCAAATATCGCACAGTGCGATATTACGAACATGTCTGGTGTACGTTATTATGCATACTGAGGAAAATAATATGGCGACATGGTGAGTGCCAAGAAATGATTCTATGTGAAAACCAAATTATTATAATAAAACATTAATTATAATGGGTTTAATCCCAGTACTAAATGCATTTTACACATACCTTTCTTTAATAAATAGTTGCTTCAATCAAACCTCTCTGATATATCACAACTCTAACAAATCTTTTAATTCAAATAATGCCTGAAATTATAAACACTCAAAGATCAACTAAACTTGGTGAGGTTCATACATCATTAGCTACAAGTTCCACTCGATACCGCAAGATGGCAGACCCTACCAGTCTAAAAAACTGTGTGTGCAATATTAGGCACATATGCAATATTTGGCACAGTTCCCTTATATAAATGTTAATGTAGGCCTAAAGTTGCCTTTCGACAATGGTAAAGTGTTTCAACTATACAAAACATAGAGAAATGACAGAAATAGGTAGGCATATTTAATATATTTAAGAAACAAAAATTTATTAACTATCCTTGTTTTAAAAAAACACAGTAAAAAAGTGTGCATTAACTAGGAACATAACACACAAAGTAAAATACTTTCCAATTTTTTTTATTGGTGTTTTTCAGGCATTTTACATATTATAAATCTAACTTACCAGAACAGTGGTAATAAAATCATTAATTAGTCCTTACATACTACATCTTGTTTTACTTATATTCCATCTTATCTTAGGTGTAAGATTTGTCCTTGCAACCGTTCTTATCATTCTTAGCATTGGGCTGCTCATTGCCAAATTAAACCTATACAGTTTTCTAGGGCAACATATTTCGACATTTAACCCAACTACAATGTTACAGCCTTGTCAGAAGATCAAGAGAATGTTCTTAAAAGTTCTTAACGCAAAGGAGAAAAAATCTTTGGAGTTTTGAAATTACTTGAGACAGCTGTGAAGAGGCCAAGAAATGTTCTGATTTTCTAATAAATGTTGTGTTTGGTGGGAAGTGGGGATCGTGAAAGTTAAATTGGACTGAGAGTTAGATCTACCCATGAAATTGTTTTGAAGTGTAGTAAGGTGGTTCAGGACAATGACTAAGGATGTGATTCAAGTACATGTAGCATGTTGAACAAAAGTGGTGCTGCAGGTAAGTTTGACACAGATTATCCCTGGCATATGCGGTCTGCAAGAGCTTCTGTCCTAAGGAATGTTATAAACCTAGTGTTTTATTTGTGAACCATCATTAATTGACATGTATGCTCTGCCCCTGCTTTTATTTAAATTTTTGTTTACCACTTATATTGCAGCAGTATACATTGTATACAGGATGATTTAAAACTCTCTGTACAAACTTTTACTGGAGTTAGGGGGCAGCCAGACTGGGCGAGCGAGCAACTAAAATATAAAATAGAACACATTGGTTGTAATGAGAGGTTGCCAGACTGGAGCGAGTGACTGAGCATGCATGTTTAAAAGATAGAACTGGTTCTATTTTTCAAGCACGCGCGTTCGACCCGTTACAGTCTAGTTTACAGGCGCTAGGCAAAATTATTGTATGTTGGTTCAGTGAGTGCTAGGAAAATCTCATTTTGACATTTTTATTACTATCGATAGGTTTAGCACACTTGCTACTAACGGCCTAATTTAATTGGTAAGNAGGAGGCTTCGAATCTTGGCTCAGTGAACTGAGGGTAGTTTTTGACAAGTGATTTATTGTTGTGGTTTTCTCATCCTCTCTCCACATTAATGGCGATTCTTATTTGTAAAGGCCTACTTTGATAATATAAAAGTAAAATACTTCAATATTATAAAGGTAGGCCTTTACCAATAAGAATCGCCATTAGCGTGGAGAGAGGATGAGAAAACCACAACAATAAATCACTTGTCAAAAACTACCCTCAGTTCACTGAGCCAAGAATCGGAGCCTCCTGGTCAACAACTATCAAGAGCTATCTGCTAATCACGCGCTCGCTCGCCAGTTTGGCCACCCAGTTGCTTGCGCACTCACTCGTCAGTCTGGCCAAACCCTTAGGGTACACTAAAAAAAACCTTTTACGATAATGACTGTATGTCTGCAATAATTCTATTAGGCAGCGCATCAAATAGTTATTTTTTGCCGTCTTAATTCGTAGCGCAGAATGTGTACATGTAACATGAAGTATTTCACGGATTCTGAGATAGTCGACATACATTTAGCATTTGGGCCTGGGTAATATTTGATAACATATGGCAATTAATACATAGACGTTGTCAGGCATGCATTAATGTTGGCGGTAATTTCTCTAAGCAACTGCTGTAAATACAATGTTGTTCACATTTTCTGCCTTTTATTTATGTACTTACAGCGCTTTCTATCACCTAAGGGTGAATTTAGGAAACATGTGTTCATTAGCAAATAAGGTTTGTTTTAGAGTTCCTTAACTCCCATTAAAGTGTGTATAGAAAGCTTCGAATCCCCCTGTAGAAATAAGAGGTTTTTTTATATTCTCTAGCACTGGGTCTTACTACCCATCTGGGTTATACGCTTATGTAATAATTACGCTAATCGTTTTAGAGATTAGGAAGGTTATATTTATAGGAAGTGTACACACATTTGTGTGGAAAGAGAGTCGAAAACCCTTTTGGGACAAACACCTAAGTACAAGCAACCGAGAAGTGAATCTCAATCTCCCCATCATCGGCAGTCTGGTCTACTATGAGAGTAAAGCCTTAGGCCATGCGGCCATCGGAGCGAGTTGAGACAGTGTTATCTGTCAGAACTTATAGAGTTAGGAAGTGGGGCGGAAATGACCAAGAGAAGTGGTATGAAAAATGCTGTAGGGTTGGCATAACATGGGGTCTTGGCCCTATCAGTCGCCAAGTTTAGATTACCTAATGGGAAGGTATTACTAAGCCAACTGTTGATGTGGGAGAGATAGCTATTACTCACGCTGCCAACAAGTGATGAGTCAACTACCACCGCAGTATGAGTTAACTGCGGAAAAAATTTAAAACCTTATTTAAAGTATTTACAGAAAATGATAAGCCTATGTTTAACTAAGGGTTGTATACATAGTCGATATTTGGAGGTCAGCCAATCCCTCATTCATCCTCTAATGCTTGTTTTTTATATTGTGAGATTGGTTGATTCCCGAGACTTGACTATTTAAATATGGCCCTTAAATTCTAATAAAGAGTAGCCTAATTAATTAAATTCCAAAGCATCAAGAACAAACCTTTTACACAAGTAGGTAATCAAACAACAAAATTTAAATGTTCTATTATATAGAGGTGTTACTAAATTTACCTAGTAAGCTGCTCTTTGTGACTCGCAACTTCTCGAAGAAGTTCTATCCTTTCTAGGGGTTTTTCTTGCTCTTTTGCAAGAGACTCTAATTGGTCTATGTGTTTCCTTAAAGCTGCAAGTTTCGTACGGCCTTCACAATTTAGTTCATTTAGAAGTTCTAAAGGACCCGTACAGTGGTTGATATCCTAAAACAATACCTTTTATTTAAACATAAATTATCATAAACATGAGTGTACACATTTTAGACCTACATCATTTTAGCTGTTGATAGATAAATAAAAACATGATTTCTTTAATAATTAATTATTTTATAGCCGCTTTTAAACAAATTATTCATTCAAGTTAGATTTATTCACGATTTAAACTAATGTATTAATAAATTAGGTATTACTGTGTCAAGACTACTATGTTAAGAAAAACACAACACCAAGACTCCAAAACACAAACCACTTAGTGAAAAATAATAAAGGAATAAAGAATACAGTACCATGCTGTAATAAAGTATGGGCACTTGTGAACCGTGGAATAAGATGTGGAGCACAAGAAATCATCCTGATGATTAATCGATGTATTGAATGGTCTAAGTCATCACTCTCACAATATTATTATTATTATTAGCACCGCGTCTTACTACTCGTTCGGGTTATACGCACTTAGCTAATGTGCAATGGTAGGGTGATTGTGAGATGAAATGGAGGACCTACAGTTTAACGTGGGATCCGAACCACGGTGGAGGCCTGGCATTCCTCACATTCACAAGTTGTGATTAATACACGTCTTGTCAGAGGTGAAGGAAGGGTTTGGCAATCAGATAAATATGTGCCGGGACCGAGGATTGAACCCCGGACCCTCAGCACAGAAGTCTGACACCTTACCCCTAGACCACCAGGTCACCGGCACTCTCACAATAGACTGGACTACTGATGATAAGATTAGGGTTTGAATCCTGGTCTGGCATACTGAGGTCTTAGGGTGGTTTTTCCTCAAATGTTTTTCCACTCTCACACAAACCTGAGTACGCTTCAAGATTATTCCAAATTAAGTCACACAAAAGGGTTGCATGACCATTTTTGAAAATTTTAATTTACGTTTTTTTCTCTCTCTATCTATCTCTATCTCTCTCGCAAGCACACAGGCTGTACTGTCGGCCCCCATCTATCTCTATCTCTCTTGCATGCACACGGGCTGTACTGTCGGCCCCCATAGGCCATGGATATGTTTTAGAAGCCATAATAAAGCCGTTGGGTTTGACTCATGTATACGGTTTATTGTTAATGTTACAAAGTTCACGGTGGATCCCGTGAGGTGTAAATGGGCGTGGCTGACGGTGACTGACTGACAGGAACACATATACTAGGAGGTCTTGACTCCTACAAGTCTCTCGAGCAACTGACTCGCTGTTCGCCTCAGACAAACTCACAGATCCATCACAGACCCTAGCCACAGTTGCCTGTCATCGCCACCAAACACACACGTCACAACACACCTACAAGAAGGAGCCACCATTGAACAACTTTGCAATGAATATTGACACCGGTATCACAATTTTACCATGACTATTCCCAGTAAAAAGGTATCAATTTTTTGGGGATGCCGCAGTTAAAAATGTATGATGTTTGAAACTTATTAATCACTCCACAGCAATAAAACTGAGCAAAAGTCTAAAATTTCACAATTTTTCACAAACATCAAAAGTAGCCAATTTTAGCATTGATCCGATTATAAAAATGGATATGCCAGAAAAATAATACTAGTTAACATTTTTTTAACACTAATGAAATGTGATAGGAACATGTGGGCGAAAAAAAATCCAAATTGACCATACAACCAATTTTTTTTTCTGGCCGATTATGTATTTGTTTAAATTGAACATTTCTCATCCTTAACATATTACCATAATTAGTTAATGTGACCCACTTTGGTGGCCATATGGCCTAAAGCGTCACTCTTATTAAATGCTAGAATGATGGAGAGATCAGGGTTCAAATTCGGGTCGGGTGTAATTAAGTGGTTTTTTTTCTAAATGGTTTTCCACTCTACCTTCACACAAATATGGGTACACTTACTTCAAATCCAAACTTAATAATCCCTAACACATTTAGGTAACTACCACATGACTATATGACCAAGTAGTAAGATGCAGTGCAAAAAACAAAAAGTTAATATGTGTATATACTATAAACAGAACAAGTATGGGACAAAATGAGAGAAAAAAACTGTGTGTGATTAAACAAGTCATGTCATCTGCTAAAGCAAAGAAGAGGCAAAGAGTGGCCTTAATTCAAGGCAACAAGATACAAGTAATGCCCACATCTATGCTATTAAATAATCTGACATTTACTGTACAGAAGAATGATGCTGAATAAGTGGAAAATCAACAATTGCAAGTAAAAAAAAAAAGACACCACATTCATACATACTTCATCACAAACCAAGTCTAATATAATTGGAAAAAATCTTCAGAGATCAGTCATCAGTAAATAAATAAGTAAATGAGGCCTACGCTCAAATGATCTTTACTAGCTTAACAAACATATACCGTATTTTTATTTGTCATGTAAAACACATTGTAAGATACCCATTTTTAAGAAAACTTTTAAATCTATTTAAAAAAAATTTAATCTAGAAAAATAAATTATTATTAAACTAAGTTTATGGCCTACTCTTAATATGAGTGTTTGAATCTAAATTTATAAAATTCCCCTGGGTAGGCTATGATAATAAAATCTAGATATCAAGTTTGAACAAAATCGATAAATAGTTTCAGATCTATCCCCCAGAGACAGACAGACAGACAGACATATATATATACATAAATAGTGACAGAGAGAATTGTAAGACACAATTTTTAGGTTCAAGAGTACATAAAAGTCAAGATTAATCATAATCTTAGAAGTCTGAATTATTAACACTTACTTGGATATACTTCCTGTCTATATGGAATAAGTTATAAGTTAGTAAAAAAATAAAACCTTTTGATAGGTTTTTTTTCAAATTCAAATAGTACATATGTATCGATAAATAATACACATATATATATCTATAAATCCCTTATATGGAAACAATCTGTTGTCATAAAAAAAGGGGCAAAAACAAATGTTTGTAATAATAATAATAATATTTAGCACCGCGTCTTACTACCCGTTCGGGTTATACGCCTAAGTACTAATTACGCTAATGGATTAGGAATTGGGAAGGTTGAATTTAGAGGAAGTGAACCCGCATTTGCGTGGAGGGAGAGTGGAAAACCATTTAGGAAAAACCACCCCCAGTTCACCCGACCGAGATTCGAACCTCGATCTCCCCGTCCTCGGCGGCCGAGCTCAACACGACTAGCGCGTTAGCCAACTACGCCACCGAGGCGGGTAAAATGTTTGTAATTATAAACAAATTTCTCTATTAAATACTTTCTCTAAAGTATTCGAGAAGATAATACATGAGCATACTTTCTACCACCTAAAGAACAAACTCTTCGATTAACAATATGTATTTATAAAAAATAAATCGACTGTCACAAATCTAGTAGAGTTTCTGGGACATGTTACCCCTCAAGTATCTACCCAAGGCCAAGTTGATATTATCTATTTTTATCAAAGTACGGCATTTGATTCACACTCGTATGTAAATTAGTTTAGCAGCTATTTACATGAAAGATCTTTCACCATTAAAATAGATTCTCACTCCTCCAACATATTTTTAGCTCCTTGTGGTATACCTCAAGGTTCTAATTTAAGTCCTCTTCTCTTTAATGTGTTTGTTGATGATATTGGCCCTCATCTAGTTATTTACTCTTTGCGGATGATGTGAAATTATTTAAAATCTTCACATCAACTGTGGAATGTATAGACTTACAATTAATGACAAATTCTATTTTACAATGGTCTCTTGATAATGGAATGTATATTAATAAATCTAAGACCAAATCTATTTTTTTATGATTATGGCAGAATTTGAAACTTCTTAGGGCTCCAAACTTTCTACTCCTGTAGACTTTATTGTGACACCCTTTTTGTTTTTAATATTTTCAATAGCATAATTTCTTGTACATTTTCCCTTGATCACGTAGGTATTCTTGTCCCTTCTTCGGCCCCTCGCAATCCTAAATTTTTTTTTCTCTATAACTCTTACAAGATGAGCCCTATAAGCCGTTGTAGACACAGTACTAACTCCAGATTTGTTGAATTTGACTTTTATCACAAAAGAAAAGCAAAACTCAGAGTTATTTAAGGAACTCCTTTACAACTAATTTACTCTGTAGAGGCTCTGCCTTGAATATTTTAATTTACATTTTTCTGTTTTATTATTTGTGCTTTTTAAATATTTATCCTTTGACTACTCTCATGTTTGTTATTTATTATTTTGGTCATTTATCATTTGTATGTCCTATTTTTTGTAACTATTCATCAGTATACAGTATCATTATTTAGCTACTATCGATTATTTAATTGTGTTATTATATGTTCTTTTATGGTACTTGTGTACTTTTCAGTGCTGGCCTGTCATAGGTCTCACAACTGTTGGCCAGCTCTATAATAAAGGAAATTGAAATTTATTATCATTATCATTATCATTATTATTAGGTGTTATGTCTTATGATAGGTTCATTCCTGTTGTCAGTGAACTTAGACCGCCAATGCACCCTGTCCTCTGCCTCCTCCTTCAGCACTCGGAGTTTTCTTCTTTCCTTCAAGTCATCTAGTAACTCATTTGAATCCTCCTTCTTCCTAAACTCTTCTTTTCCTCAAACTTTCCTTCTATGACGTTGTGCAGAAGACAATTCCTCCTAAGGATGTGTTAGATCCATTTGATTTGCACCAAAAAATCACATCCAAAATGGTTCTCTTCTCACCCACTATTCTTAGGATTTAATTTGTCACCCTGTTTGTCCACCTGATCTTTTCAAGTCTTCTTCAGTACCACATTTCAAAGCTCTTCAAGTATTTAACTTCCATCTTCCCAAGAGTCCAAGTTTCTGCTTCATACAGCGTGATGCTCCTAATGTAGCATTTCATCAGTTTCTTCCTCAGTTCCAAACTCAGCTTGCTGGTCAGCAATAACCTGTTCTTGTTGAAAGTTTCCTTGGCCCAGGCGATCCTCAACATAATTTCTTTGGTGCAGTATGTAGGCCTATTCTTTGTCAGCAGACTTCCCAGGTACATACTTGAACTTATCTATGCTTTCCAACTCTTTATTTTTGGATAGTAATGCATCACGTGTGTGTGTTTGTGTGTGTGTGTATAATTTGAGGTATTTAACGTGCGCTTGCATTACCGACTTTTAATGTTTTAATCACACGACTAATATACTAACTTGGATTTAGATTCTCAAAATAAAATAGGAAACCCCCATTTCACCAATGATAACTTTTTCGGTCATGCCGGGAATCAAACCTAGGACTCTATGCTCAGTACTCAGTAGGCAGACACGCTACCGACTGAGATAAGGTGTCGGACAAGAGGAAAACTATTAATTTAACACTTTACCTGTATTAAAGCTTTGACAAGTAAATTATGATTAACTATTTCTTGAAGAACAATGTCTATCGCATATGTATTTGTCATTGTTTCTACTTTTACTGACATTTAGGGCAAAAATCACTTCTAAACGTAACGATAACATATAAACATATCATTCAGAGTTAATATGATCAGTTTTTGACTGTTTAAGTGTCATCTGCAAGCATTAAACTGTATTTTTCTATGTCTGCAAGATTTCCACATTGGAATGTTTATTTATTTCCCGCAGCCCTGCCAACGTTTCAGCCTCACGCACACGAACCCGAGGGACGTAGCAAAGCAATTGAAGTGCTAGTGCGTTGGCGATTATTATTATTAAATCTCGATGCAAAGTAGTTAAGAAAGAATTTAATAAATTGATCACATTTTAGATTTTGAAGAAGTGTTTCTATTTATTCTTGGTCTATAGGCCCAGTTAATTTCTAATAGTATATTCAACACTTTAACATTTTTATAAAAAGATCTAACATACAAAGTCATTTTTTAAATTTGTAGCCCAGTTTTAAAAACCTATCTCCTTCTTTAAAAATCTAAATCAATGTATACAACCCAAATTATTAGTTAGACATAGTGATGAAAAGAAAAAAAGAAAAATACAACTCATTAAAGGCAACATCTTTAGATATTGATGGTGTTTGTGAGAACGTATGAAGCAATAAGATTACTAAGATTTAAGGCAGGCGTTTCAAAATGGTGGTTTTAAATTTAATACCATTGTATATCTTCAGAAATTGTGTATTCTGGCCACCCTCAAACTTAAACACTCAAACTTTTGATTAAAATTTAATAATATTTTTCAGAATTGATAGATTTATTTTATATTAAAGGTTAAAGTAGCTTTAAATAGTTACTACATCTCAAAACAAACCGGCCCAGCATGTCTCAGTGGCCCAGTACACCCCTGTTCTTCAGTGTAGGTTACTAATTTGGATTTAGCAAGGAAAATGTCAAAGTTTTTACAATAATTAATAAACAGTTATTTTAGTTTATATATATATAATCAATTAGGTCCTTTTGTTGAAAACTATTGATATTTTTCTTTCGTTACCACATTTGGGTGAGAGAGAGAAGTTTTAATTTTAATCACTATCCAAAAATCATAAAATTAGAACAAATTGATACTAGTACTCTTTTGGTCTAATGTATTATCCAAAACTCAAGAGTATTCAGACCCATATTCTAGACATTGTGGTACGCTAAGATAAAATCACCCCAATGACATTCCTCACTACACAGCAGAGGCGTCGGAACGTTTTGGCCATAGGGGGCCAAATTGCCACCATAGTGATCGTGGGGCCGATTTAATCATAGATAAATTTGGCGCGTATAGTGCACGAGTTTGTGCATAATTTTTTTAAAGGCGATGTGCTCCAAATTTATAGAAGACCCAGGTTGTACACCTAGTACTATAATTGCCACCACCGGTGATCTTGGGGCAGAATCAAACACAGCAGTTATAGCACCTTAAGATTAAAACGTATAGTGCGCGAGTTTGTGCATCAATTTTTTTTAAAGGCGATGTGCTTTAAATTTCTAGAAGTCCCAAGTTCAACACCTATGTAGGATGGTTATATACACATAGTACTATAATTGCCACCATAGGTGATCGTGGGGTAGATTCAAACATAGATGTTATAACGGATTAAACTTAGCGAGTATGGGGCACGAGTTTGTACACCGTTGAATGTTTAAAGGCAATGTACTCCAAATTTCCAAAAGACCCAGGTTCCACACCTATGTAGGGTGGTTATACACACATTGTTCTATAATTTCCAACATGGGTGATCGTGGGGAAGATTCAAACATATATTCTATAGCGCCTTAAAGTTGTTGCGTATAGGGCGCGAGTTTGTGCACCATTGAATGTTTAAAGGCGATGTGCTCCAAATTTCCAGAAGACCCAGGTTCACACCTACGTAGGGTTGATATATACACTTAGTACTATAATTGCCACCATCAGTGATCGTGGGGCAGATTCAAACATAGAATTTATAGCGCCTTAAAGTTAACGAGTATAGGGCACGAGTTTGTGCACCATCGAATGTTTAAAGGCGATGTGCGCCAAATTTACAGAATATACAGGTTCCACACCTATGTAGGGTCGATATATATACTTAGTACTATAATTGCAACTATCAATGATCGCGGGGCAGATTCAAACATAAAGGTTATAGCGCCTTGAAGTGTGTGCGTATAGGGTGCAATTTTATTCATCAAATGATATTTAAAGGCGATGTGCTCTAAATTTCCAGAAGACCCAGGGTCCACACCTATGTTATGGTCGGTAAATACACTTAATACTATAAGTACCACCATCGGTGATTGCGGGGCTGATTCAAACATAGAAATTATAGCGCCTTAAATTTGGCTAGTATATTCTATTAATTCATTTTTTTTCTTTTATTGCTATTTATGAGATCTTTTTAAACTATACTATTACATATTGTGCGCCCTATGAGCGATTTTAGAACCAAACTTCTCCATCTGCTGCTTCTATGGGATTTTTTGGAACTAGCCTTTTTTATTAGTTATTCTTCATTTTCCAATGTTGGCTAAAATCGGTTGGTTTCTACCAAATACCTTAAGAAAGTTTCATAAGTTATTTGTTTATACCTTATTGTGTTTGTGGAGCTTTTCTATCCGCTCTTCCGTGTTTATTTTGAAGTTGTAAATAAATTTATTCTCTTCTTGAATTATATTATATCGCTCATAATTTGGTTTTGCTATTTCTTAATCAACAATTATAGGTATTTTCAATGGCAAAACATCATCCTGATCTTATATTTTGTAGAAAACAACCAGGTGTTGGTAAGTGTAATACATTTATTTTATAATTTTAAGTTCATTGATTTTAGATTCAATTTTCTATAATTTTCTATAATTTGAATTTTTTTTTATTTAGTGTCGTCGCGTACACATTATAAGTCACTTAAAATACTACCCAGATCAGAGAGCACGCGGAAAATGTCAGGTTCATTTAATTAATTTCTTTGTTCAAGGAAGATCGAGGTTTGAATCCAAACTAGTGTTTTGATAGTTTTTTAGGTTATTGTACCCTTCATATAGAAAAGTCGGTTCATTCCCTCAATTTTTGTCTTTGTCGTATGAGAAATAAAATATTTTTTTCCAACGAGCCTATTTATTTTCTGAAAATTGAAAAATGACACCTGGACACGGGAATCGAACACGGGACCTTTGGCTTAGTACGCCAATGCTCTATCCACTGAGATATCCAGGAATCGTCCCGTGCCCAGGGTCATTCTCCACTCATATTTTATGGCAGAGTCTGTGATGGACGAGCGAAAATTGTCAGCTACAAATGTGTGATTTTATTAAGATCACGAGCTAAGTATCAGCTTTGGCTATTTGATCTTAAATATGCATTCTCTTACATTTATAATAATTATACAAGTGCCAGCAATAAGCCAACTACCGAGTTGAAGGTGGCTGCATTATCTGTTAGCTCAGGATCTCAATAAAATCACACATTTGTAGCCGACGATTTCCGCATGTCCATCACAGACTCTGCCTTAAAATGTGAGTGAAGAATGACCCTGGGCACGGGACGATTCCTAGATAGCTCAGTGGTTAGAGCATTGGCATTCTAAGCCAAAGGTCTAGGGTTCGATTCCTGTGTCCAGGTGTCATTTTTCAATTTTCAGAATATGACATTCAGATGAGAGTAATACTCACTAAAAGCATAAATAATAGATTTGGCTATTTTATTCTTAGCCTATTTACTTATTGTACTTATTTTGATAAATTTGGATGAAGTTAAGGCTAGTTTGCCTTGTCTTACAATTAGCCAATTGATATCAAAATTAAGAGTATTATAAAATAAAATAATTGTAGATTGTTTAAAAAACTTTAAGACAGTATTTTAGTGCAAGATATTTCAGGATACTAGCAAGGAGATAAAGAGAAACTCTTAATTCAAACACAAACTTTTTTATATCAAATTCACACTTATGTTATGTATTTTATCTGATTGAATGATTCAATGACTATAAGTAGTAGGCTACTATATTTTAAATGAATATAATATCTTAATTCATCCCCGCAACGCTAAGGATTTCTAATAGTAGGCATATTCGTCTTAAATAATCATAAACAGCTGTTTTGACATGTCACACATTCATAATCGTATGTAGTGATCACATTTAAGAACAGTGTTTTAGTGCAAGATATTTAAGGATCCCAGCGTTTCAAGAATATATGTTGTTGACACTTGGAAGGTTAGTTTTGGTTTGGCTGGGATGGGTTATAATGGTAATAGGATAGACAGTATCAGTATCAGTATCAGTATAGACAGTAGACACTTATTTGTAGTTAGATTAATATATTTCATTGTTTTTACCTTACATGACCAAAATAAATTAAGGGTGTTCAAAAACAAAGTGCTTCAAGGAAGATAATACCGAGATTTATCAAGTTTGATTATTTTGAGTAGTTATACAATTAAATTTAAACTTACTAAAATCACAAGTGAAATGTAGAAAAGTAGGCTTGTGATCTCTCAAATCATCCATTTAAAAGATTATAGAATGTTTTCATACAACATCGTTAAAGGTCTGAATGAGTGCTCTGGTCAAATATCTCCCCTAAATCTTACATACATGCCTACCAACAATGAAAAATATATGACGAAGTAGACTACTTTGGCGCCCCTTACCCCTTTGAAATAGAATCCTAGGTGCCTGTTTTTTAGGTACCACGTCTTATTACCCGTATGGGTTATACACTTAAATGTACTAATTATGCTAATATTTTTTAGGGATCAGGAAGGTTATATTTAAAAGAAGTGTACCCATATTTGTGTGGAGGAAGAATGGAAAACCATTTTGTAAAAACCACCCTCAGTCCACTCGACCGAGATTCGAACCTCGAGCTCCTTGTCATCGGCAGTCTAGTCTACTGTTTGAGTAGTACGTTAGATGATGTGGCCACTGAAGCAGGTCCTAGGTGCCTGCTTATCACTATCACAAGTTTGACTAAGCAGTGAAGTAAATGATATTATTAAAATTAATAAATATTATATTCTTGATTTTTAAGAGATTTAGTAAATAATATTAGATATGTAAAATATGCATAACTTGCCATTGTGCTTATAATTATTTTACAACATTTTCTGTTCCAGCCATTGGTCGGTTATGTGAGAAATGTGATGGTAAATGTGTAATTTGTGATTCTTACGTACGGCCTTGCACACTTGTTCGCATATGCGATGAGTGCAACTATGGTTCATACCAAGGGCGTTGTGTGATTTGCGGAGGTCCGGGTGTCTCGGATGCATACTATTGCAAGGAGTGTACCATCCAAGAGAAAGATGTAAGTTAAAAGTATTAGGTCTAACAAATAATGCCTATAGGACTAACAAATTATGTTTATGTGTTGGCCTATATTTTTAGATTCAAAATTTCACTCAACAAAGTTCTGCAAAATAAGACCTAAGACTAACTAGTGTTATAATAAAATACAAAACTTTGATAGTTTGCACTTATGTCCAACACATTATGATTGCTAAGATAAATTAAAATAATACTTTAATTTTCCCCATTATGAAGATATTACAGAAATGTATAGCCTAACTCAATTAAAGAGGTATCACATGCAAAAATAACATTTTAGTTCCTCGTGCTTCTTATAATGATTTGAGAGGCTGATCTAATGGCTCAGTCATCTACCAATAAGGAGTAAGTAGCCTGGGGTTGTCCTTTCACCATGTAAAAATTGCTTAACTTACATTTTATCTACCCACACTTATTAACAAAAAAAAAGTTTTACTAGTACATGAACAAAAATTGTGGCAAAATTAAAAGCCTAAGAAATGACACATTTAAGTGCTTATTTATAAATCATAATTCCCTGCAATATTGGGTTCGCTTGCCTGATATTATTAAAACTGAGAGAATTAATTTAAAAAAAGAATACTAGGAATAATGTTCATTCAAAAATGAATCCAATAATTGTTTAAAACTACCATAAGTATGGGGAAGTTGGTATTCACACCTTTTAAAATATAAATTGATTCATTATTAATTTACTTAACCTTATTTGACTTTTAAAAAACATATCCATTAAGTTTTTTAATTTGGAATATTAAATACTTGCACTTTCTGAACCAACTGATTATGTCAGCATATAACTTATAAACTATCTTAAATCTTAAACAAACAGGGCCTACCACCCACCCACCCTCCCTCTCCCATCCTCAGCCATTAATTCATTAATGTCACAAGGGAAACCCCAATTTCAAAAATGTTTCAGCCTCCGGGAATTAAACCCAAGAACTTTTTTTAACTCATTAAAATAATTTTGTCTTATCATGACCACTATTTTTTTTATCACCACGTCTTACTACCCATTTGGGTTATACGCTCTAACCACTATTAAACCCATCGATTATACACTTTTCATAATTAAGATTGAAAAATGTATGTTCTTATACTGTGTTTAAATTTGAATGATAGGTACTTCTCAAATACAGACTCGAAGTATTACTTCTTGTCATGCTATCATTATCTGACAATGTGTTCCTCATAGTAACTCATTATGCTTAAGGAAAGCTGAAAATTGACATTTAGTTTTAAAAATAAAGACACAATACAATGGATACAATGCTCACGCTAATTAGCGAATTCCAAAAATATACTCTAGACATGTCTTAAAAACTTATACTTTGTATTATGTTTAAAAACATTTAAAGTTTATATGTGAGTAATCAAATGGTTTGGACATAGTGTTGTTATTTAGGTACTAATTAATACAGCATTAACATGACCTTTTTTGTTAAAGAATTGTGTATATAAAATTGCTCATTAATTGATTTTGTTTTGTTCTTAGAGGGATGGTTGTCCAAAGATTGTGAACCTTGGCAGTTCCAAGACAGACTTGTTCTATGAACGTAAGAAGTACGGTTTCAAAAGGCGATAAAGAGAGATTAAAATACCTCTGGACATTTATTCGGATACAGAAGTGTGCTGTGACAATATTAAATTTGTAAATGTATGTATGTGCGGTTGTGTACAAGTTCAAACTATGTCTTGTGTTGAAATAACTGTGTTTATAAAAAAAGTTTAAGAACTGTCACTATTTCGAGGTACTCATCATCTCAAAGTACTGTTTAACTTAAACTAGTACAATGGGTCACTCATTCATAAAATTAAGTTTGATCATTTTTAAATGAATCATACAAATTGTGGAATATAACATAGAAAACAACAAGAGAGAAACATCTTAGGAAAATAAAGCTAAAATAACTTTAGTAAACATATTATCATGAGTGCAGAGGAAAACAATGAAAGTGTCACTCTCCATGGAATCATTTGTTCTGCCCGCAAGGGGTTTTCCGACATTAAACTTCAGCAAATAAGAAACACATTCATATTTAATAATTTTGGCACTATTTATTAATTTTTCTAAACACTTTTAATATTGACAAATTCCATAGATTCAACAGTAAATGTTTCTACTAAAATATTTTTATAAAATAATTATGAAATAAAACAAATTTTTCATTTATTAAACTCTTATAACAGTTTTTGGATACATTTTTTTGATTTGAACCAGAACATGTGTATTTTATATCATTGTTATTGATATTTTTCTTGTACATTTTTTCTAGTAACTAAATATATTTTAATAAAAATCTAACCTAAGCTTGATTCACACAGTCATCAAAACTAAAGAAGAGCCTAAGTGGTGGATTAATTCACAAGCTTGTAGAAAACCTTGCTGACTTTTGGTTCCTTATAACAAAAACATTTGAGTCCTATATAATATTTGTTTAAAGCTAGACGAACAATATTTGTAGGCTATTTCTATGCTGGTTAGTGTATTTATAGAAGAGAGCACACATTTTAGTGGGAATATAATCAAAATTAAGATAATTAGGGTGAAACAGAGCAGGAAAAGTAAAAATATTTTATGCATAGGAGGGTAGTTCAAAAAGTAACTTCCGTTGTGCTGTAAAAGATACGGGAGGTTGGGATGAAACGTTCAAAGTTTTTTTAATGTCTCACAATACACTTAGAAATTTATGTCAAAGGATTGCACCATTAAAACTTATTTTATCTTTCAAAATTTAACTCCATAGTGTTTACCAAAAAAGCACGTGATGCTATCTCCCTCTACCCAATAGGAAGCTAGCCTTCACGACACCTGTCACCAGAACTCTTTCGATTAGTTGGTTTTGACACTGGTCACGAGAGGTCCAAGGGGCAAGGAGTAGGTCAAGCTGTTTGTGCGTATGAACACACACAGTGCCGGCGACATAAATCTATAATTAAGAATTAATAGCCGGAGCTATTATTTATGCTTGTTAGTAGGGAATTACTCCACTAGATATCATATTCTGAAAATTGAAAAATGACACCTGGACACGGGATCGGGTTCGATTCCCGTCTCCAGGTGTCATTTTTCAATTTTCAAAATAAATCTATAAGTCGATTCATCACACGACTCTTAAAAACAGTGCCGGTAGGAAATAGAGAGTAGTCACATAAATCTACACATCACGGTACTCAAAACACAGCACATGTAAATGTTACAGAGAAATAATCTGTAGTTCAACGAAAATTGTATCACTTTACATAATATCTTCGTACCGAAGATAAAATCACTTTAATAAATCGTGTGCAACATTAAAGGCCTTATTTATTCAACTAAAATAAAACTTATAAGTAATCAGATCGAAATAGCGTACCGCTTTAATTAGTGCTCGATCACGGGGCAATTATCAGCTAATTAAACGGTATCACTTTGACCAGCGCCCCAAGCAAATGTGGGCATAATAATTCTGTTTTGTAATAATTGGCGCTCGATCTCGGGGCTATAAATACCAATTATCACAAACAAATCACATATCTTCATAATCAATGCCCAACGCGGTCTGATTAAATGTGTATCTCCATAATTGGCGCCCAACGCGCTACTGTATCACTTTAATTGGCGCCCATTGTCGACGCGTATCATATTAATATGATTCATTACTTTTTATAAATATGGGACTGGTAGATTAGAATTTGAATTAAACAAACTTAACATAGGCCTTGTTTTTACCTTTTATCTTTCAGAAATTAAAACAGCTTTAAAAACAAGCTCCTTTTCCAGGGTATCACAGAATATTGACTACAAGCTTCATACACTAATACATTCAAGTAAAGAAAACAAGTCATTTCTGCAGCTAGTAACTTGAGGCATGGTCTCTTCCCCCGTTACTCCCACCTACATTAATTTTTCTATCCCTTCTGCACAAACATTCTTTTTTCTTCAACCTGCTAGCTTCTTTTATGGTTGCATTTTTTTTTAGTTAAATGTTAACCACCTTTGTGGTCTAGCAGTAAGAGATCCTGGCTACAGATCAGAGGTCTCAGGTTTGATCCCTCGTACTTTCAGATTTTCCTGTGAGCATGGTGGCTACAGACAGGAAGAGTCAGGGAATTCTTTGATGTCAGAGAAAACAGGGAAATATCAAGGAATTTAATCAAAAATAAGAGAAAGTCAGGGAATTTAGATACTTGACTGATTGTGCACCTAAACATTTAAGTAAAAGTGAGAGATTTTGTTTGTCAATGTTAACAAAAGGAATTGCCTAAATATGTTGATCTTAAGTTGAGATGGTTATACAGTGTTTGTTTTATAACTCATTTACACAGCGCCATACATGATATCCAATTAAATACTAGAAAAATTAACAATAACTTATAAGAATGTTGATGTTTGGTAGCTTAGGATTTTTTGAAAATATGTGATCAATGATAAAACTCCTGTCCACCAAGGAAAATTGCAAAAGTCATGGAGTTTGATGATAAAAGTTTTGTAGCTACTCTGGTGAAGCAGTGGGTTTGTAACAGGGTCATACTCAGACTATTGAGGATAAATGAGTAGCAGCTCCACTCTAGAAAACTGAGATTAATGGCCAGAGGGTTCATTGTGCTGACCACATGACACCCTCTATCTGCAAAGGTTGGCATTATCATTACTAACAGGCAACAGCACCAGCCGCTTGGTTTGTATGGATTGATTGCAGGCCTTTGCTATGGATTTTTTTTATCAATTGTTTCTTATTTCCATAATATAATAGTACAATTAAAATGTTTCACTTGATCCTGAATAATTACTATATTTACTTATTGATTGGTTAAATCAATTAGCATATGAATTATACTAACACAGTTCATAGTCCAAATGGGTTGGGTTTTTTGAAAATATTTCATGTTTTATTCAAACCTGAATTTTATAGACATAAAAAGACACAATTTAAAGATCGGATTTGGTCATACTGATAAAACTTGGGTAAATTAAAATAATTGGACATTAAGTTTACATGTAATAAGACAAATAATTTTTTCTAGTTGAGATAAAATAATAAGAAAAGTATAATTTGTAAAAATAATATTTATTCTATGAGTAAAAAAATTACAAAATACTCAAAAGAGTATTAAAATTGGTGCATTAACAATACTATATATCAGGCTGCACCAAAGAAGTGTAGTAGTGTTAAACTTGGTAGCCCACAGTTTGCACTTTGGTTGGTATTGCTGTCAGGTTGAAGCCTCCTCCGGTGAAGCGAGGCTTATTTAGACTAGTTTCATTCACGACAGGCTCAATAGCTTCTTGAGCACGCTCCTTTTCTTTCTGCTCACGACGTTTCTAAAATACAGGAATGTTCTATCTTTGAAATATGTTGAAATGCCATTTTATATGTATAGGCCTAAAATTAGTTTTTTTTAAATCAATAAAAGGAATATTTTCATGGTAATATTTGATTATAAAGTTAAAAAAAGTCTATTGTGGGTAACTCCTGTAGTATTGCCAATTTTATATTATGATGTTCAATTTGTGATTGAATGTCTTTATTATTAATTTTAAATGTATGTTAAAAAACATGACACCTGGACACGATAATCAAGCCAATCCATCCATCACAGACCCACTTTTAAAGTATGAAGTATGTTTAGCCCTAAGTGTGGGACGAACCTAGATAGCTCAGTGTTGTAACATTGGCACAATAATCCAAAGGGTCCAAGGCTTTATTCTCGTGTCCAGTTGTCTTTTTCAACAAATATTTAAATTAATGTACGCGAACAGCAGTCATTCATACCAAGTGTTAGTTTCAATATAATTTTTTACATCCATTACCGTTTCCAGCCTGTGGTCTGGGTCAGTTTTTGGTTCAACATATATTTTTCCATTACCGATTTGAGGCCTGTCGTAGATTCATATGCCTTATAATCTAACCTAAGACTAGGACAGGCGCAACATCCATTCCCCAGCTTTTAGTTTATCAATGTGAAAGGGTAGACCCACATTTCACCAACTATAAATTTTTGGCCATGCCGGGAATTGAACTTGGGACCCTTAGCTCAGTAGGTAGACACACTACTGACTGAGTTAAGGTGTCAGGTTTCAATGTAATTGTGTTTACATTATTGCATGTTTTGCACATCATTTGATTAATTTACTTGACAGGATGAAAATTGAAACTCAACATTGTTTTTAGCAACAGCAAACATATTCTACAGGCAGAACTAATGACTAGAGATAGGGTAAATTCACTTTTGCGAAAAACGCGAAAAGAAACAAAAGGGTCAAAAATAGGGTATTTATAAGTTTTCTTTGCGTTTCATGGCATTTGAAAGTGTTTAAAGCGATTTTTATTTCGCGAATTAATGCAAAAAACGTGATTTTGAGAGTATTTTAGCTAAATTATTCTATTTAGCGAATTCCCTGAAAATGCTGTGCATTTAAATAAAATGCTGAGAATTTATATAAAACGATGTTTTTCAGCAGAAATAAGTGATTAAAAAATCATTGAGTTTCACTCGTCTGTGTGCTTCAGCTCGGGTTTTACTTGCATCCTGTGCCTTCCACAGCCCATCCGGCTAATCGCCACATTCCGTAAGTCGTTGCTTTTATCATAAATCCATTGTATAGGCCCTAAAAACATTGACGAAAGATATTTTTTTACCTATTTTGCTACAAAATGCTAAATTATGCCACAAAACGCTAAATCTCCAATAATTAATGCTAAAAAAACTGAAAATTAATGCTATTTTACCTTATCTCTACTAATGACTTAGTTTTACCTGAACAAAATATTTCTTTTTGGCGTCGTTAAGTTCATGGCTTACTCGCTCCAAATCAAACTTGTACTCGGCGGCTTGAGACTCGTACATATTCAGTTCGGATATCAAGCACTGCACAAACCAAGAGTATTATAATTAGAAGTTTGGAAATCCCTTAAATACACACAATGCATTAAAAAAAATAGATAAATTTACATCTTCACACCGCTGCTATAGGACAAAGCAATAATAGCTGTCCCTCAAGGAAATTGCTTTTGCTCTATCAGAACTCATAAGAAGGGAATCGAGACAGTTACAAGTTTGATTAATCACTCATTATTGTTCACACAAAGGAAAACAAAAACATCACATTGATTCACAAGTTACATCCATTGTTTCCAGCCTATAGCCTAGGTCAGTTTTTTTATTCAAGTCATCTATTTTCTGGCACCTTATCTTAGTCGGTAGCATGTTTGCCTACTGAGCTAAGGGTCCCGGGTTCGAGTCCCGGCTCGGCCAAAAATTTATAATTGATGAAAATATGGGTTTACCCTTTCACACTGATAAATTAACGGCCGGGGACTGGATGTTGTGCTTGTCCTAGTCAGCCGGTAGTTGAAATATATATGACTTGAATAAAAAACAATGATTCACAAGCAACATATTTAATTGATTAAAACTAAGGAAATAAGTTTTTCATAATCTAAGGATTAGTACCTTAACGATATAAACACATGCACTTTAAGGTTCGTTATTAATATTTTATAAACACCACAAAAACTTATTTTCAAACCATTTTAACCCTTTGAGTGCCAAGAGAAATGGCAAAATAATTTGCTAAAAGTGCCAAGCTATTTTGCTGAAATATACAGGACTTTATTTAAATTTTAATAACTTATTAGTCTTTGAACTTCTTGCACTCAAATTTTTAGATAAACTAGTTAACATGCTTGCCAATCCGATTATATAATTATACCTATACTTTTTTAATTTTTAAATATAATAAAATAATCACTAGTCAAGATATTAAAAAAATTACTGTTTGTTTAACATTAATTTTTAATCTTTAAAAATTTAAATAGCTTGAAATAGAATCAATCACTGAAAAGAGCATAAAAAATCGAGTAAATAACAAAGTTTACAAAAAAAACTAACTTTAGATTTTACGCTAAAATTGGGTTATGTATAGCAGCTGTTTCAGTGACCATCATCTTTAGTAGAGTTATAGTAAAATAAAGTCTAAAATAAATAATTGGCTTGGAATCGGGAGGGGGGCGGGGGGGGACTTCACACCTGGTACTTCTGTATAAATATGAAGAGGTTGGGGTGGATTATCCTGATCTTCAAGATTTATTTCATCCCTATAGGAATCACTCGTATTCACACTCACCTTATCAATTTCAGCAGCCACTCCTACTTGTTACGATCTTTCACTTTCACTAGAATATAATTACTGTTCAGTTTCATTATTTACAAATTCAGAATCACTGCTTTTAAAATCACTAACAAATTGATCACTCTCGCTTGAGCTATCAATAAATAATGCAAGTATTTCTGTGTCATAAATCACAGATTTCCTCTTAGTAGCCATGTTTACAAACAAGACCAAAGATAAAACTCATCAAGTTAGAAAATAATTTTCATGTTCGATTTATCGAAAGTCTTAAGTGCAAAGACAAATAAAAGTAGCTTGAACATATGAGAATGCAATGGAAATAAAATCTACCCTATCTGTTGACTTAATACTGAACTAAGAGCTCGAAAACATGGGATCGCTGTGAGTGACGCTGGCAATTTTAGCAAATATTTCGCGCTGAGCGACGTTGCCACTCAAGGGGTTAAACAGAAATGGGTCTTATTCAAAATGTTAGGTTCATCACCTTTTTGCCATATTTGAATTTTCCATCCATCTATCAGTCTTTGATTTGTAAATGATGCACTATTCAATTAAATTTGGAACAGCCCAAATCTAATATAAGTTTTGTAGCTTGTAGTGATTTGAATAAACAATGTGTAATTTAGTTTTGTGAGTGTTCAAATTTTAAGATGTTTGTCATTGGTTGGAATAAGAGAGAAACTATTATGAAAGAACTAAAGTGAATGTCACGTTGCAAATTATAATTGCATATTGCTTTTACATTTATGACTAATACATTAATTTTGCATGTAACAGGTTTTTACTTGTAAATAACTTTGAAGAGTGACTTTATTTTTTCCCATCTATTCATCTAAAATATCTTGTAATTGTAAATACTTTATATTGACCTTCATTTTGCGCCCCCTGTCTTTGAGTGCTCGTTGGGTGCGCTGAAGTCTGATGGACATCTCCGGCCCAGGTTGCCGAGCTAGCAACTGTCTCAAGTTTATATATAGTCTCTCAGACTCACGCAGTCTGTTCTCTCGCTCTATTGCTGCATCAGATTGAGCCAGTAGACGTTTCTGCAATAGCTGAATTTTCTGGAGCAACTCGTATGTATCAGGATCTGAGCCCTAACATAAGTTAACAGGAGTTATAAAATGCCATTGTATAGTATTAATTTTAAAATATTTTGATTTTGTTTTCCATGAAAAGTTATATTTTCATTTTTGTAATGCTATGTGTGCTTTGAGTCTCATTAGCATTTTATTTGACATTACCTTAATACAACCAAATTTTCTTATGAACTAACATATTTGTACCCATCTCGGTGGCGTAGTTGTCTAACGCGCTAGTCGTGTTGAGCTTGACTGCCGAGGACAGGGAGATCGAGGTTCGAATCTCGGTCGGGTGAACTGGGGGCGGTTTTTCCTAAATGGTTTTCCACTCTCCCTCCACGCTAATGTGGGTTCACTTCCTCTAAATTCAACCTTCCCAATTCCTAATCCATTAGCGTATAACCCAAACGAGTAGTAAGACGCGATGCTAAATAATAATAATAATAATAATAATAATAATATATTTGGCAGCTAGAAAAGTTACTAGATAAATAATTCCATGTATTCATAAGTCAAGTCGTGATCTGCATCTTTCAATTTTGATAAATAAAAGGCTATAGAAACTAATACTCATAATCTAGTAAAATGAGATTAATGTTAACTGCTACAAACATGTTTGTATTTTCTAAAAGTTACTCCAAATGTCCATTCGTAAGAAAATTAAGGTATTTAATGCACAGTCTGCACTAAAGGGGATTATACCATACAACTCCAATGGTGAAACTTAATCCATTAGTTGGCTTTTAAATTGAACTGTTTCCTTGTTTAAAATTGTATTTGTACATCTAAATTTATTTTGTTATAAGGAACTTTTTATTTATAAATTTTGTGATACTTTATATATTTTATAAAAATTGGTACCTATGTTTTTGTTCCAATATTACCAGTATTTAATATAAAATATATCTCTGATGTCAACCTCTAGTTTCCTCCAACGATGCACATTCAGAGGATTTTGGAGTTCCTCTTCTAGTGCTCGGCATTTCAATTTTTCCTTGGTCAAGTCTCTTTCCAAATGGAAAACTTCTTGTTTCAAGTCTGTCATGTTGGTCATACTGCGAGATAACAATGCCTTTTCCTGCCTGTCAAAAACAAAAAGTAATTTTTTACATTAATCATTAAAAAATAATATTAACACTCTTGGCACCATGCCCATCAAATTTATAGGCAGCCGTTCTTTCGAATTTTGCCAAGCCCGTCAATTCTACGGGATCTTGAATTCAAATCAGCATAAAATCTTTGCCCGTGTTTTCAACGTGTTTGGTTAGTACTATGTATTCCTTGGACTGTTAGTTCCAAATTATGGTCATAGATGGCATTTCACTGCACATCTGAGGTGAGTTTTTATAACTAGAACAATCCTAGCAATTCACCCTCCAAGCAGCTTTAGTTCACTGATGCTTAGCATGAAGAATATCATGCACTCTGTTTCTTGTATTCGTGCTGCATAAACACTTGCGAGGAGAAAAGATTTATTTGATAATGGAATTTCAGAAATAGTGTGTAGCTGATGATATAGATGATAATGAAGATGAAATATAAGAATTGGTGGAATTAGTGATAAAATATAGAATCCAATGTTGTTTACTAGGCCTATCTCGCAAACGTGGATATGAAAATATTATTGTATATTATAGGGCCTAGATGTCTCTATAATTATTAATAATATGTGTATGAATGATAAACACTTGAATGATATATTACATGAAGGCTACAATACTTTATAATGTATAGACAATGGTACATTGTGACATTATCTGGTGGGTAGGCCTATAGTTAATAAAATATAATTTTATAGTAAATTTATGTACAAATCAGATAACATTTAGAATTTGGATTATTCATTATGAAGCTATATTATATTTGGAAGAAGGTATAGGAAAGGTAAATAGAAACATATAAAACGGAAAGAACACAGTTCAATCTTTACATTGCTGCCATTGGACAAATAAGTAATGGTTTCCTCTTCAAGAAAATTGTGTTCGTCCCCTTTTATATGTTTCTATCCACCTTTACTCTTCCTTCTTCCAAATATAATACAATTACCTCATAAAGCGAAAAGAGGTTTTCCTTATAAAGATTCATTATGAAGCTATTAATAATGAGCCTATATGCACATTTTATTGTATATGACAATGCCTATCACCTAAATCTTCATAACCAGCTGATGGTCTAAGTTTATTGTTTATCATTTGTATGACTTTTTTGTTTTTGCCTTTTACTCACTACTTATACACACAACTCTAATAAGAGCACTTTACAAGATACCACACTAGATTAATTATTCACAATAAAGAAGAACGCAGCTCTAAACTGGTCTTTGAACTTTTAAAATCCAATGTGGGGCTGTGGAGAGATTAATTTTTAAAAATCCCTTAAATTGGCTGGTTTCTGACGCTAGGCACATAATCTTGACCCAGTACTGAGAGTGTTAAACTGTGATCTTAATAAAATGATGTTAATAATATGCTTAATATTTATATGGAAAAAGTATATTGGCTTTGGGAAAGTCAGGTACCGTGATTCAAAAATATGGTTTGGCTGGACACCTTGTTAATACGCTTCACCCCTTAACTTAACCAATTTAACTAAAATAGTACAAAGGAATTTGTTTTCACTCCACTTTTTTTTATTTGCAACATTAGTATGTCAAGGGCTCTTCTACAAGAGCTCAGCAATTATTTGGAGTTGAAACTCTTTTGGTAGATTCTCAGCCATGGCACACATGTCATTGATTTTATTTTTAAAAGAGTAATAGGTAAGACCCTAATATTTTAAAGTAGGCCTACCTGAGCCTTTTAATCTCAAGCTTAAGCAGGCGTATATCCTCCAGCCGCTGATCATATTGAGCCTCTCCCTTGTGGAGCGTGCTCTGGAGAATCTTTATCTTCTCATAGAGTAGGGCTAGCTCGTCATTTCTTCTCACAAGCTGGGTCCCCAGGATGTCTCTCTCATTCATTATCTAATGACAACATACGACATTCGATCAAGTGAAGTCTGAATCTAGAGAATTTGTGTGTACTATAACTTTTAGATGTCAACCAAAAGTCTACTGCTATGTGAGATGTTGAAAGTTAAATTTAAATATTAGGTTTAGAAAATTGTTTTATACAGTAAAATGTTTCATAAAATAATTTTAAAATACTTAAAATATTACAAAAATGATGTATTCTGCTATATATGGAGAAAGTTTCAAGAAAGGGAGAGATAAACATATAAAAGGCAACAAACACGACATGGATTTTACAATGAAAATAACACAGTTCAACACTTATATTGCTGCCATTGGACAAACGGATAGTGGCTTACTCGTGGGTAAAATCAATTATTATCGCCCAATCCCTCAACCTATGTTTCGATTTTCTTCAAGAGGTAGCCATCACTTCTTTATCCATTGGCAACAATGTAAAGTATGAACTGTGTCCTTCCCTTCATTGTACAAGCCATTTTGTGTTTGTTCCTTTTTTTTATTTGTTTCCATCCCTCTTTCCTGTAACTTATTACATAACAAAATTTTACTTGAGAACTGAAAAGAGTTTTTCCTTAAAACTCATGTATTGAAGTATAACAGAATTATACTTGTCTTTTGTTACTCAAATCATCAGGGGTCTGATTGTTAGTTTTGGTCACTTTTGGGCTATAATTATGTTGGGCTAAACCACTAATAAGCATAATTTGAGGATTCAAAGACTCAGAGGGCCTATTCCTAGTAAAAACAAATTATGACACAGCTTGACTAATATAGGATATATCCTTCAAATTATTTCACTTAATTAATTTGATCTAATCCTTTTCCTCTACAGGCTTACTTGTAATTATTATTTATTAGCACCATGTCTTACTACCCATTCGGGTTATACGCTTATGCAGCTAATGGTTTTAGGGATGAGGAAGGTTATATTTATAGGAAGAGTGGAAAACCATTTTGGAAAAGGAAAAAACTCAGTATACCTGACTGAGATTTGAACCTTGATCTCCTCATAATTGGCAGTCTAGTCTACTGCGAAAGAAGTTCCTTAAGCCATGTGGCCACCAAAGCGGGTTGAGATTAAATTAAAATAAGTAATGGATCAAATACAAATTTACAGAATTTTCTTCAAGGGTAGGTTTTTACACTGCAACTGTATTTAATATAGAAGTTGCCTTGAAGTTGTAATGGTTATTTTCAACGAGATTCCATGATGTGAAGCTTAGTGACTACTCTAGACTCATGTATCCCCATGTATATTATAAAATAAATAGCAATAATAAGGCTAGATCAGGGTTAGGCAACCTTATTTGGGCCCCAAGCCATGCTGCCATAGTACAATCTGTGTTTTACCCTCTTCTGCTGAAGAAAAGGACTGATGTACCCTGAAAATATCATAATTATGTGTCTTGTTATGATTTAATTGTGAACTTTGAGGCCTATAATTTTCTGGCAAGTGTGTAAGCCTTGCCCTTCTCTCCTTATTTTATTGTTTAATTTAATTCTAGGGTGTATATTAGTTTTAGAAACAGACATATAACCCAAGTGGGTAGTAAGACACGGTGTTAAACAAAGTTTTAAGAACAACTTTGCTATTTATCACAGTTTTTTTTAAAGAGGTTTGGGATCATTTACTAGATTCCCCCCCCATCCCCTCAACCCCCCAAGCAAGTGAGTTATTGTGCCCAGACAGACTATTGGCAATCACACATATATTGCATTCACTGTGGGAATTACTCTCTGAAAGGTCTTTTTTCCTACCAAAATCCTACTATATAATAGCTTTCTGGTAGGGAAAAAGGCCTTTCAGAAAACAATTCCTATGCTGAACAGACTTTACTTTATAATACAATAGTATTAATTAGCATTACTATTTGTATTGCTGATGGAAATTATAATGAAGAGAGTGGCAGGCGAATTGAGTGAGGAGAAAATGAAAGCAATGATGTTTGCAGATGACTTGATGGTATGAGGGGGAAATGAAGAGGAAGTACAGGAACAGTTGCAGGAATGGATTTAGGAGGTAAAAAAGTGTGAAATGAAATTTAGTATGGCGAAAAGTGAAGTGATGGTGATGACAAGGCAGAGAACAAGGCCAAGAAAGGTGATAGAACTGGATGGAATAGATTTGAAAGAAGCAGAAAGTGTGAAGTATCTGGGTAGTGTGATCGAGGCAAAAGGGGGCAGAGCAGGGAGAGGTATTCTACAGGTGTGTAAGAGACCTACTATGGAAAAGAAAAGTGCCCCTAAAGTGCAAGGAAGTGCTGTATAGAGCATACTTTATACCCATAGTAACACATGCAGCGGAAACTCGGAATTTGGATAAAAGAGAAACAAGGAAAGTGGAGGCCATGGGAATGAAGTTTTTGAGGAGCATGCTAACTGTCATCAGAAGAGAAAGGATTAGGAATGAATATGTTAGGTCTAGAATTGGAGTACAGGGGGTACATGAGATAGTAGAGGAAGCTAGGATGAGATTATATGGGCAGGTAATGAGGATGGAAGGGGAGAGGATTCCAAGAAGATTAATGGATATGAAGTATGTAGAGAAGAGATGGGAGAAACACATAGCAGCAAGTGTACAACTGAGAGGAAGAGAGTGCAGGAGGAAGAATGGTGGAAGGACAGAGGGAGATGAAGGTATTTTACTAAACAGACCCGGCCACAGGCTGGAAACATAATGATGATAATGAGTACTAATCCCTTATTATTTCAAATACATTCTGTTGGCATTGAACTTTTGAGACACACAGATTTTATTAATATTTCGTCACAACTTTTACATAGGTTCGAATCTCAAATGTTATTACTGCAAGCAATTTATTCTAAAGTAAGGTATGTCTAAAGTTGCAATAAATTGTATTATATATATTAATATTACATTAGTGCTAGTGTGCTGGTATTATGGTATTAGCAAATTAAACTATATAATTTAAGAGACCAGAATAGTTAAAGTATCATAGTATTTCCCAAATTTTCATCAGCTGTGTAGTCACACCCCTTCCAATTCTTCATAAAAAAATAATATGCATTACTGGTATTTAGAACAATAATTGTTTATGCTTTACAAGATAACAGGCTTGGTTATCTCGTGAAGTATAAACAATTGTTCTAAATTTGTAAATAAGATTTAGGGTAAGCTAAACAAAACCATGACAAAGTAAAATAAAGGCTTGTAAAAGTCCATGGCATCATTACAAAATCTGCATTAATCTATTCATTAGACTTACTACTATCTAAACATATCTTATGATCAATAAAACTGAGTGGTACACACACCACAGTTTGGGAAACACTGAAGTAACACAAGGTTATCTATGTTACGTATTTCACCTGCTCCATTTCCTTTTTTTGTCGTCGTCTGTCTTCATCAGCTTGCTGGATGATCTTCTGCAGTTTCTTTTCCTCTTCCTGTATGTCGTGGATCTGCTGCCTCAACTCCGACACGTCCTGCTGCAGCTTCTGTAGCTCCTCGCGGAGATTCTCTCTCTCCTTCTCTGTCTTCTGCAGAGCTGTCTCACACAAGGCAGTCATGGTTACTCTAAGAATATCCAACACCACTAGTTTCAACTATTTGACAGACCTGCATGGTTTATATCAGGTTTATCTAGTCTGGTTTTCTGATAACAATAAGGTTGGTGTTCAAATCCTAGCTGAATTTAGTGAGACTAATTTTTCCTAAATGGTTTTACATTTTCACTTCACACAAATGTGGGTATATTACTATATATAGGTTGAATCCACTATTTTATGAATCTGAATCTCCTACTTATCTTTGAATCTCAAATCCAAATCTTGGAATTATGAACATAAGAGGAAAAATATAAATATAATAGAAAATACAAAATAGTAAACCTGTGCAAACCTTCGAAATTTCAAATCTAAATTCGAATCGGATTCAATTTGAGCTTTCGAGTCTTATTATTAGAGAGATTCATGGTGGATTCGAAATTTCAAATCTAAATAAAGTTCAAATTTGGATTTGACGGGTTTAGTTCAAAATTCGATCTTTTCACACTTAAGAATAATTTCAACTTTCTCTGGTCTTATACAGCAAACCATTATAAAACAATAGCAATATATTTAATTTATAACCTTTCATAAGTTAGTCATGAGGCTTTGTTTAGTTGTTTAACTTAAGATTAAGTGTAAAATATTTTCAAAGACTCCTAAGGATATGTTATTTGATTTGGATTTGAAACATTTTCAAAATAAAATATTCTATTTGGATTCGAAAAAAATTCTGAGCAGGATATTCGATTCAAGCTGGTTTGCCAAGATTCGGATTTGACTCGAAATGGAAAATCATGGATTTGCACAGGCTTACAAAATAGTAACTAAATATTAACATTATTTCTTACTAGTAAGTGTACCTGTTCTTTGCACAGGGAATCAATAAAGTTGCTATGTTAATTTTAGTGTATAAAACTAACCACAGGGAATAGTAACCAACTCTTAAACTATGTTTAAATATTAATCCTATATAGGTTTGAATTGTGATACAACACATGAAAGTAGGCTGACATTACTTTTGAAAGTGAGTTATAACTTCTCTATACACAATACTTTGAACTTTTGCTTGTTGGCGATAGTAAAAAAGAAAGAAGAGTATCACAACATAAATAATTGGTTGTTAAAGAAAGGGTTGTAATTAAATACAATCAAAAGTATTTTATCATTTATCTACAGTTTAACCATTTTACCCTCTTTATCTAAAGATATTACCTTCTTACCCTATCCATCCTGTTAACCTTTTACCCTTTCTCTTTTTACCCTTTTTTGTCATTTTCATCATTTAACATTTTTTATTTCTTTTACCCTTTTTAACCTTTTTACCCTTCTTACTATTTTAGCTCAATAGTGCCCTTATTGACATGTTGGTCATTTAATGGACCTTTTTTAAAATCCCTTTTAACCTTTATTTATACCCTTTTTATTTTTTATGATTTAATTTTTGCCCTTTTGGTATTATTGCTCTTTTTGATTAAATTTACTTTGTAACATTTTTACCCTATACCTTTTATACCCTCTTTACCATTTCTACCCCATTTATACTTTTTACTCCACTAACCTTTCGCCCTTTTTATTTCTTTTGGCCCTTTTGTGGCTTTTTATTTTCTTTACCTTTTTTATTTCTTTTACCCCTTTTAACCTGTAAACCTTTTTTATTTGTTAATGATTTGGAAAAGGACTTGGAGAGAGAACTAGCTAAATGGTCAGGGGCGATGGAACGGTATGGATTGGACAAGAATGTCGAAAAGAGCAAGATGATGAAGGTGGATAGAAACACAAACCTAACATAGAAAGTAACAATCAATGGAAAGGGAACTCAAAAAGGTGGAAGATTTCTGATACCCAGGAAGTATGATTACTGCAAACGGTAAGATCAAGGAGGAAATAGGACAAAGGATATGGAAGTGTGGCCAATTTTACCATGTAGTTAAGGATATTAGCTGGTGATGGAATATACGAAAAGATGCCAAAACTTTGTTATTTAAAGCCTAATATCATCCAATATTGAAATACGGCTCTGAAACCTGGAAATGGACGAAGAGAGATTTAAGTAAATTGCAGGCAGCAGAGATGAGGTTCCTGAAATACATTGAGAATGTAATGAGAAGAGACAGGATAAGGAACGAAATAATTAGGGATGACTTAAAAGAATCATTAGAATAAATACTGAAGAGAAAAAGGTTGCTGTGGCTAGGTCATGTGATGAGGATGGAGAAGGACAGAACGCCTAAGAAAGCCTTAGAACAAAAAGAAGGGTAGAAGACCACGGACAAGATGGATGAACCAAGCGCAGAAAGAAGGACATGTTTAAAGGAGTGGAGTATAAACGCGTGGCTGAGGGAAAAGTTTGAAGAGATCAACAGGAATGGAAGAGGATGTGCCAGACAACCCACAAAGGCGTAAACATATGATGATGATGATGATGATGATGATGATGATGATGATGATGATGATGATGATGATGATGATGAATGATTTACATCTTGCCCTTATACCATTGCTACCCTTTTAACCATATTTGCTTAGCTGTGCTCTTTTTGCCCTTTTGGTCTTATTGCCCTTTTTGATTAGATTAACTTTTACCATTTTTGGCATTATCACCCTATTTTACATTAATTACACTGCTCAGCCTTTGAGAAATATTTTAAGGTAAAAAGTTATATAAAGGGTGTAGGGTAAAAAGGGTGTGGGGTATAAAGGCTGTAGGGTGAAAAAGGTAAAAATGTTAACAGGTAAAAAAGTATTAATACATAAAATCTATTTACCATAGATAAATCACAACATTTAACAAATTAATATAATATTATGATGACATAAGAAGGAGTTTGCTATAGATACCAAACTCTTCTTGTTTATTCTTCATGGCCACCAAATTACATTACAAATTGTATGAAATGTAAAAATGTAGTCAAGCTTTCTCACGGTGTTAATATTTCTTCGGTTTTTAATTAATTAAAAAAAATATAATCAAAATCTCAAAATTCTGACTTCGAGGTGCATATTTTCCTCTTGCACGGGGGCCACTAACATTTAAATTTCAGACCTCTTCATGTGATAGATATTGTGCAACGCTCATGACAAACACACACTCTTCATTTTATTAATATAGTTAATCCATTCAATACAACATTCATACATTCAGTTAAGTGTTAAATTACTGGTCTGGGGCCTGGTTGTAAGTTGATCCTATAATAATATAATAGGTTCTGAACCCCTAATAAGCGGTATTAGAGCTTTAAAACAAATTTCACTTGAAGGATTGAAGAAAAAAATACATATAAAGGATTAGAGTCTCGATTCCAAAATTTTCTCAAATCCTTGAATCTCGAATATCCCTAAGGATTCGTAGGTTCATCGCTATAGATTACCTTTAAATTCTGTCTTCCTCCTACTACTAGGGTAATTAAAATCTGTATAGCCTGAATGGGTAGCTATACGAAGTGGGTGAAAAACAACAATTTTTAGCCTCTCTGCCTCACATATGCTTGATTAGATCCAGCTGATTTAAAGTCTTACAAATTAACTTTACTATTTACTAACCTACACTTACAAAACATTGATCCGGCTCAGCCCCCATCACACTAACTTCTCATCTCTACCCCCTTACCAGCCTCTCTCTTATAATAATTAATAATAATAATAATAATAATAATAAATACTACTACTATCCGTTTGGGTCATACGCTTAAGTACTAATTACGCTAATGGGTTAGGAATTGGGAAGGTTGAATATAAAGGAAGAAAACTCACATTTGCGTGGAGGGAGAGTGGAAAACCAAATGGGAAAAACCACTTACAGTTCACATGAGCGAGATTCGAACCTCGATATTCCCGTCCTCGGCAGTCAGTTCAATACGAAACTAGCGAGTTAGCTAACTACGCCACCGAGGCGAGTCGCTCTTAATAAATCTACCGTTTCTCTCTCTTAAAAAAAAGTAGGGTAAAAAGTGGATTATAATTATTGTTTTTAATAGAAAGTGTTGTAAAATTTGTTTTTAACTTTTGCATACTCTTTTTTTCCTCACTTTTAAACTTTGAATGAAAAACTACTTTTGTTTGCTATGTCTAAATAATTATTCTTTGTCATCATATAATAATTTGCAGACTCATAATGAAGAGAAAGCCTACTATTTGAGTTCAGTACTTTCCTTTCTCAACAGTCAGTAGTGTATTGAATCTTGCCCTTGTTGCATCCAATTCAGAACGAGAAGTTACATTATAAAAGATGTGAAATGAAACCAACAACTATTTTACATTCCAAATCAATCATTATTTCTGTTAAGCATGGTCTGTTTCAAATTGTTATGATACATAATTATTTTACCAAGTAACTAACTATAACAACTAAGCAACTTCACACTCAATTATTTATTATGTTGCTTACCAAATTCTTCTTTCATGAGCTGAGTCTCTTTGGTGGTGATGTCTTCTTTCATCTGTTCTATCTGGTGTCCCATGACTTTCAACTTCTGCTTTAACTCGCTTATTTCATCCTAAAATATAGAGTTAAAAATAGATTGTGCTCAAAAGAAGGATGTAAAACCATCCAATTCTTCAAATTGCCCAAGTGTTTTGTCTTTTAAAAATGTACTTTTATACATTTTTAAGGATGAATGACGCTTTTAAATATATCTATCTCACCTCAAGAGGTAGTCATTACCTCTTAGAACATGGTTCACAATTTAAATTGCTGCCATTGGACAAAGAGGTAATGGTTGCCTCTTGAAGAAGATCGATCAATACTGTCCAATCTCCCGACTTAGGTTTCATTCCATGAACCCATCAGGGGGGAGTTTTTGGAAGAATGTAGAGGAAAGGGACAGAAAATTTGGAATTGAGTTTTTTAAATTAACTAAGAACTGGGTCAGAAGAAATAAAGCAAGGATTTTTTTTTCTGTATTTTTGAAGGAAAGAAAAGCATTACTCAAAGAATTGCCAGGTACTTCTGCTCGTTCTAGATAATTAAGAAGATATAATAAGTTGAAATCTTTTACTAAAAGCTTATTTGAATCTAAAAAGTTCTAGTGCTTTGTTTACAAGTTCAACACATTACCACTTATGTTTTGATAGTAATAATTTAAAACCTTGATGTTAATAAATATTCATCACATCAGTAATCTTAAAAAATTAAAAATATATTGATCTTAAAGGAATACCTATCCAAGAACTGAGCACTCGTGTATTTTGTTCACTTTCATGTGAGAAAACATCAGTTAACATACGAATAAGCTGCCAAACACTACACATATTGGGTGCGTAAATTCATAAATTTTTAGGAATTTATCCCTATTGAAGAAAATGTACAAATTTGGTACACCGAACAGATCCTTATACCAGATTTCTTCAAATAATTACAAATTCCCAAATGTTGTTTTCTCTCATTGTTTGTAAAAAGAAGAATAGGGTCGCATTGCACCTTGGTTCATCACAAAATAATGTAGAGGGCCACATGCGACATGCAGGTTGCGAGTTTGAAATACCTGCCATGAAGGGTACTTAGTATGACAGGTTTATAGTCAAGCTCATCCAAACAGAATAAATGTCAAGCTCATCTAGTATAATTTACTGATGATGAAGAGTTCAGGGTTCGAATTCCAGCCAGTTGTTTTTCTTAAATAGTTTTCCACTCTCCCTCCATGCAAATATCGGTAAATTTCTTCTAAATCCTATCTTCTTCATAACTACATCATTAGTTTAATTAAAATGTAGCTTTAACTGGGTTATTTAAAACACCAGGATATAAAAAGAAACAATTTGCATACTAATTTACCCTAGGAAAGTATTGAGTTAAATCAGTTTAAATATTAAGGATGGACAAAACCAGGACTTTCGGCTTAGTGCATCAATACTCTACTACCAAGATAGCTAGGAATCATCTTGTGCTTACGGTCATTCTTCAATTATAAGTTTATTTTTATTTATTTTAAGCACCGCGTCTTATTACCTGTTCGAGTTATACGCTCATAGTTTAATCAAGTGACCCTGAACACAAAGGTGATTACTGAATACCTCAATGATAGAACATCGGTGCGGTAAGCCAAAACTTATTTGTGTTAACATTATTATCTCAACACATCTGTATCAAAGTTGATTTCCACAACTATGAAAGTATATTTAATAGTAAACACTTAAATTAAACCCTAGGAATTAATTTTCTAACCTCTCCCAAATTCTTACCTGGGCCTCCAGGAGGTTCTTGCTGAATGTATTTCTGTCTGACCTCACCATTTCAAAAAGGTTTTGCTGCAATTTATACTTTGTCATGGCCTCAGCTAGTTTTTTTTTGTAGTCAAAGATTGAGACCTGCTTCAGTTTAATATCCTCCATAGCTTCCTGAACTTTTTTATTCAGTTCTGTGTATTCTGAAATATATCTATCATACGACAACCACAATACTTATTATAAGCTTCATATATTTCACTACAATTTAACGAGGAATTTAACATTGAGAAAACAATTTTTGAAAATGATATCATTGAACATTTGAAAAATAGTATAAACGTACGCCACTTTGGCTATGAAATTTCATTCATATACACATAGGGAAGTTTGTCATTATTCTTTTCCAAAAACAAGCCTAATTACTTTAGAAAAACGTGTTTATAATTCTATCCAAGTGTCAATCTTAATGAAGGACCCTTATGATTGATTAATTTGTACACTTTGGTGTCACTGTTTTGACAGTTAACAAAATCAACCATTGTATCTTATTATAATGACTAGACAATATTAAAGGAGTGAAATTGTAGTTGTTTAGGAAATTCGCTACTATTTTTACCTGGGTAGAGAATGAGAAACTACATTACAGAAACAAAATGCAACTAGTCAAGGACAAAACCCCAACCTCCTGGGTCAGAATAAAACCCAGTGGTACACACTTAACTTTACCAGTATTTATAATTAATTAGCTAAATCTCTCACATTTTAATTAGATACATATATACCTAATCAAACCTTTCCCTCATGGGATAGGCAAGCAACTGTGCATATAGCTCAAAACACAACTACTTCATAATTAATTCATCCTCACCAACTTTCTACACACTTCCCTATCCTTGCATACTCCCTTCACTTCGACAACATCTATACACCAAGTCATACATGTTCTTTTATTCTTAAAACTATTATTAATTTTTCTCTTTTTTACACATTCATCTTCAACATTTAGCCACGTCTTACATGGCCTACCCCTTCCTTTTGATCCACACACTCTACCTTCATAGATTTGCTCTGTCACTCGATCCACACTTATCCTATCATCATGTCCAAACCAATGTAAGTTGCTTCTTCCATACCGACCTATGGAATCCCCTTTCAAACTGCACTTCTTTAGCACCCATTCATTACTGACTGTGTCCATACAAGTTTTTACACATACATTTCTTAGATATTTTATTCCAACCACATTCACCTTGCTCTTGTGTTTCTCCTGATAATAAACTAACGCTTCACATTCAAAAAACAATGTTAGCATTAACACACTTTTATATACTGCCATCTTTACTTCTTTTGATACTACTTCATTCTTTGCAATAGTCCACATACATCCAACTACTCTCCTAGATGGGTTCACCTGTCTGTCGATTCCACCACCATCCTTCCATTATTACAGGTCTAACATTCTTCCCAGATACACAAAATAATTCACTTAATTTACATATTTTAACTGTGTATATGAAAGTTGTTCTTTTTTAGTTCATAAAAATATTTTATTTTCAAATTGTATACGTTTTTAATAGCAATCAATTGCCAATAATGACAAATGGTGATTAAAACTATGTGACTTGATTGAGATGGACTAGTAGGGTTAATTTGTTTAAGAAGATGAACCACACTTCTTTGGAGGGGGAGGACACTACAGTGTTAAGAAAAACACCCTTATTACGTATGGTCGAGGATGGAACCCTGGACTCCTGGATCAGAGTCCACTACACTATTCTGTGACCAACCATGTTGATGTATGTTTGTATTTCTTAATGTATCTAATAATTCTTGAATCAGCACCTGCTGAGCTACATTTTCTTATTGGTGGTGTTAAGTCTGCTTAGTATGCACTTAGTGTGCAAATATACAATGCTTACATGACCAGGCTGTTTTGACGTTAACTACCTGAAAACATGCAGGCTTACAAGCATAAGGGCACTGTACCTGACAAAAGCTTCGCAAAGAGAAACTTTCAGCCTTATTGTGTGCATATGCAGATGGAAGCCACCGCCTTAAATCGGTTGTAATCGGCAAATCATGCCAGCTTCATGTGCTTAAGTCTATGCTGGATGACCTGCCTATGCATTATACTAAAAAATGCATGGTTCACACAAGAAATCACGCAAGAATGATTTAAAAAACAGTTTGTTCCTGAAGTGCGACGATTCCAAAATGAGGTTCTGAAGATTACTCCTTGTGATGTCAAGGCTGTTTTATTTATAGACAACGCTCTATCCTATCCAAATGAGAAGATCTCTAGCAGTGATGGAAAAATAAACTGCTTTGCATTGCCGAACTTATCCAACCAATGGATCAGGGCGTTATTTTGACATACAAGAGATTGCAAAGAAGGAAGTTTGAAATGATGGTGGTACTGGAGGAACCTCAGGACAAAGAAGAGGACACGCAAGGGCAGAGAATATTGCAGAACATCCTCAAATACAGCATCAAGTCAGAAATATTAAACTGTATCTCTGCTTGGAATGAAGTAAAGACAGCCACGTTTGTTAACTGCTGGAATAAACTTCTTTTTGACAGAGATTTCGAGCATAATTTCGAGGGTTGTGAGGCAAGTGATTACCATCAGACATAGTTAGAGGGCGGTGAAACTGGGCCCACTGAAGAGGGCATTTGCGAGTGTTCTATATCTCACCATCACAGACCAGAATACAGACGCGGAGGAGGAATTACAGCCCTTGTCTAAGTTGAAGCTGTCAAGTGCTCGTGAAGCTTTGGACATACCTATTGGTGTTATAGATTCGACTTCAGAGCTTTAACTGCAGCCATTCTATAGACACTCTAGGACTGCACGTGAGATAATTGTTCATAAGCAACATAAAACATATTCACAGAAGAAGATTGACAGCTCCTTCAAACCTACATTTGCTGAACAAAATATAGTCACAGTGGCACAATAATCACCATCATGCTCCTATAATAGGCCTACCAAAAGGGTGTATGAATCAGATTCAAACTAAAACATTGAGTACAGTAAGTTAGTGTCAATTGTATTGTTCCGCACATATGGTACAGTATATAAATAATTTGCGAGTACTATAGGCCTATTGTAATTTCAACCTTTCCTATTCCAGTACCTCACTGTGTTATTTATGTATGTGTCTTATCTGATATGTATCATCTACTTCATCACATTAAATTATAATATTTCTTTAGATAAAGAATCAGTTTTCATTCCTTAAGTACAACTTTATTTCCTCTCGCTAAGACAGACTTTTCGTAGCTCGGACAGACTCACTCCCTTTAGTATGAGTTATTGAGAGTTGAATGTAGTTTAAAAAAATTAATAACTATTCCCAAACTAGATGATGCTAAATATTGTTCAGTATTTGTTGTCCTCAAACTCAAATATATATATATATATATATATATTATATGAAGATTATAGAATATTTATAACTTGGATTATGCACTAACAATTTTGGGGTTACAAAGTTAAAGAAAAATTATATCTGGGGGTACACAAACAAAAAAGGTTGAAGACTACTCACAACACATCTATTTGTCTCTCTCTCCTTCTCAATCAACTCAAAACACATCTACCTGTCTCTATCTCTCCTCAATCTACTCAAAACACACCTGCCTATCATTCTCTCTTTGTCAATAAACTCAAAACACACCTGCCTGTCATTCTCTCTTTGTCAATAAACTCAAAACACACCTGTTTCTTTTCTTCTTAATCAACTCAAAACACACCTACCTATCTCTCTCCTCAATCAACTCAAAACACACCTACCTGTCTGTCTGTCTGTCTGTCTCTCTCTCTCTCTCTCCTCAATCAAGTCAAAAACACCTACCTGTCTCTCTCCTCTCAATCAACTCAAAACACACCTACCTGTCTCTCTCTTTCTCAAGGCTGGAGATGATCTTGCGCTGCTTGGTCGACTCATTGATATAGCTCTCTATCTCTTGTTCCAAGGAGTTTTTTACTTGTTCTTGCAAACGTAACATCTTAACATTATCTTGGGCCGCTCCTTTAGTAAGAAACACCTTGAATTAAACTGTTTGTTTTCCACCTTTTTAATGAGGATTTATGCTTTTCAAGTAGAATAATTATTAAGTACATGGCTGGGTAAGTAAATTATAGCTATAACAGGATAGGATGGACACTGTCTTATAATTACAAACATTACTAAAACTATTTTCATGTAGGCCTATTCATACATCAAGTCATGTGATCTGCAGCTGTCACTTTTGAATGTATTATCAAAACCAATTAAATAATATTAATAAATATAGTACCTATATAATATTATCAATGTTGATCACAAAAAATATGTTTGTATTTTTTAAATTGTTTTTCTACATTCTTACTGTACTTAAAACCACACTTGGAAAATAACTATATCCATACTAAGATAATAAAATGAATTGGTGCCTGATGGCTAATGTAGAAACACTGTACAATAATGTAAAGTAATTGATAGTGAAGGAAGCCAAACTGAAAGAATAGTTAAGTTAGGCCTAGATAGAAAAAACACTGAAAAAGAGAAGAAATGAAGATAGAAGTGTGTTTTTGTATCTAGGGCTAACCTAACTATCATTTAAGATTGACTTCCTTCACTATCTATTACTTTACATTATTGTACAGTGTTTCTACACTGTTTTAGACAAAAGTATCCAAGTAGTTTGGTTATTGTCTGAAGTGCATGGCCATAACCAAGGGTGTGTGGGGTGTTCTTGTCAAGATTTATTTGGCTTAGTAATTCATTTGAATCATTCGAAGACTGTCTGAAAACTCCCACCTTGTTCTTTTAAAGCATTATTCAAACAGAAATCAACTGAAGATGCTCAGCTAAGATATGCAAATGTTTCAAGAGTAGTGCTCTTTGCAATGTCAAGATACTAATTTTGAACCTAAGTACTTTCATAGACTAGTTATAGACGGTTGATTATACTTAAAACCATTTAACTTTGCATTACCACATTTAGTTTATCTTGGAGTGAATAATTGTTTTGTATTTGATGTTTGCAGTTGTAAGAACATTAAAATGTTGTGTTTGTAAACACTCAGCTATTTTAAATGTACAAATAGTACATAACAAAAGTCATGATTAATACGTCCATTTATTGACTACTTACAAGTGACTAAAGCTAGGCAAAAGAAGTTAAGCTTGTGAAATTGACCTTCTGCCTTGCAAACATTCCTAGTGAGGATGTCTTTCTCCCTCAAAAGGTTATCGTAGGCTCGACGGTCCAAGTCAGCTTGTTTCTTCATTATGTCAAGCTCCCTTTCTAATGTTGACATCTTGGTTAGCAATTTATCCTTTTCCTGCTCCAGATTCGAGCGGCGGTTTTCTGACTTGCGCAGACGTTTTAAGTAGTGCTCTCGCATGTTCGCTGTCTTGTTTGCTTCATATCGCAGTTTTGTAACCTCGTCTTCTTTATTCTATGTATATAAATTAAACATAAGCAAGCAAATGGTTATAACCTTCTGAACACTGTGTACTGTGATAGTTATGGCCCTGTTTGAGTACCTTAGAATAGTTGTTTCTTAAATAAGTGCTCGAAAATTCTGACCTATTAATACTCCATTGCTTCTGATTCGAGTGAGCTTCGAGCTGTTCATAATTTGCTTGCTAAAACTCCATTCAAAATCTACCACCACTATTCAAAAATTAATTCCTTGAAGATGCTCATAGTTCGCTGCTTAAAATACACCTTTATTGCTCTCGACCATGGTAAAATCATCTATACCAGTGATACTACCCTAATTATATTATATAAAATTAAAGGTATTGCACCACTACATATTAAGGTGTCAGTTTATAAGAAATGATTATACCTTGAGCTCTGCACCTTTAACATTATTTTCATGAGAAATTGTTTCAAGAGTTTTCACTTGATTATCATATTCCTGCTGCAGCCTTTGTAAGCGTCCTGTCAAACTTTCAGATTCACGCATCAAACGTTCATTTACTATCTGAAATGTATAATCAGCACATTATATCATGGCTTTAAAATTGAATAAACAAGAGGTCAGATTTACATACTTTTATTTGCTATTGTATTTAACATATATATCAAGTACTTGTGAGTAATCTGGTGAAAAGGAATTGACATTTTGAAATTGGGGCAAAGTATATTTTAATTATATTTATTAATGGGGTCCAAAAAGTAGTTTTATTTTCTAGGTCAAGGAAAAAGTGAAAAATAGATTAAAACATAAACCTAAAAATCAATAGTTTGAATTGGACTCATAATCATGTGATTTTACGGTTTCAACAAGTTTACTCCTTCACTTGTTACATCCCGTAATTTTTTTGTGGGTGTTATTTAAAGTTCACTTTCAAAACTGATTAATTATATGAGCAGCAAATTCACTTAATTCTAGAAGAGACATAACACCCAGTCACCTGGCCTTTAATTCATCAATGTGAAAGGGAAAGCCCTAATTTCACTGATGATAAATTTTTTGGCCATGCCAAGAATTGGACCCAGGATCTTTACCATATTTATTCGCAAATAAGACTTCTCCTAGTTTTTCAAAGGGAGGGGGAGAACTGCCTCATCACATATTGGATTCAACTTCCCTTTTAAACAAAATATTATCGTTAGATTTTACATCAGGTGAGAGGACTGCGGAAATACCAGATTTCTTTCTTTAATTTTTTTAAAAAGCTTTTAAAGCTGAATTCCTTATACCTGTATCCATTCTTAGGTTGAATGCTGCCCAGTGACATAGATTAAACGATAGATTTATATCACAGAAAAAATGTAAGCTTATCTAGTTCTAGATTTTTTTCCCAAGCTTTGATAGTAAAATAACAGTTTTTTAATAAAATTTTAGTCTTTTGTTTGTTAATCGATTATTTTATGTTTTGATTCCCTACTCATTTTTTTAAAATATGTGCCTCCTCAATTTCTCAGCATTAAAAATGGCAAAATCAAGGGTCTTATAATCAAGGACGGAATTATGCATAGGCCTAGTAGGCACGTGCCTACGGCGGCAGATTTTAGGGGCGGCAAATTTTGAATGACTGAAAAAAATATATATTTATTTTTCTGCCAGTTAAAATAATTGTATGACTTCATCGTGTGTGTGATTGTTGTGATTTGCTGTATCTGTGTACCAACATGACAGAGTATCACCTTAATTCAATGACATTCGGCTTAAACGAAGGTCACTTAATGGATAAAAGGGATTTGTCTGGCATCATTGACCAGTTCGCTCAGCAGAAATTAAGGCAAAAGCAACTATAGACTATTTTCTTATTGTGTGCATGCTAATATTTTATCTGTAGTAACATGTTCTACAGTCTACTAGTGCAGACTTTATATTTTTAAATGATATAATATTTGAATATGTGTGTTGTGATAGTGTAAGAGTATTTATTTCAATTTTTTAATTCTTTGATTGGATTCTTACTACTTTTAAAACCTCACTATAATAAATAATAAAATAATGTAAGCACTTTTTATCTGTCAGTCCACAGATAGCGCTTGTGTATATGGTATATATCTGTCGGTGTATGAGGGTTGGTAGGCGGTAAACGGGTATTTAGAAGGTAAGAAATTAAGGTAGGAAATTTGGGCGGCAAATTATCTAGTGCCTATAGGTGGCAGAGTCGTAAATATGCCCCTGCTTATAATTATGCGAGTAAATATGGTAGTTCAATAGTTTTAAGTGTTTTCATATGAGTTATCACATTCCTGCTGCAGTGTATGTAGGCACACTGTCCGAATGTGTAGTAATCTGTGGTGAATGTAAAAAAATACTCTTTTGAGCTTTACTTTTAAACATAATTATTGTATGTTGATTACATTAACTCATACTTTTTGTTCTTTAAGTGCAGTGTCTAATTTGTTGGTCTTCTTTTGTAGTTCCTTCACTTGGTATTCCATAGATGAAAGTTCAGCTGCCTTCTCTTCAAGATTGGACTTCACTTGATCCATTTCGATTCCCATCTTCTCCTTGAAACGTATTTCTTTTGCCATCTCATTAGCTTGAGTCTTTGCAAATAAGAGTAATTAAAAACTTATTTTAAAATAATTGATATATAATAATTTATATTATTAAACTAAATAAACTGTTAAATACTACATATTATACAGTAGAAGCTAAAAATAAACTGGCACTAAAACCAAATCATTCTTATGTCTTTGTAATAAATTGTGACAAAACGTTGATGCCAGAATAGTGACCAACTTAAAGCAACGTAAGATAACAACTGATCAACACACAACCCATGGATTTGGAAGGTTTGAAAACTAGCTCTTCCCAAAATTAGAAATTATGTAGTCAAGGTGGATTAGATTTCAAGTACTTTTTACTGAAGATTAATGGAGCTACAAAATTAAATTTAATAAGAGGCCAAGATGTTTTGGTGTTCGCAAACCATAATTCAGAAATTGTCTGCTTACCATAAACAAACAATTATGATAAAAACTAATAAACTAACTGTTTTGAGATTGCTCATAAGATGACTGGCTGGAACTGGACTGGAACATTTAGTACATTTCATTTAACTTAACATTAGGTTCATCCATTGTACATGTTTACAATAAGTTAATGAAACATTAAGTGCATCATGATGTATTTCACTTAAAACACAAAGAGAACCTTTGTGTTGTGTCATCATTAGATTACATTAAGTTAAGTGAAAGTTTAGTTTATTGTGAATCAGGCATTACCAAATTAAATGTAAGAGCAAATACTGAATTTAATTCACAATAATTATAAAATGATCACTATGAATGTGTAGGTTCATCGAAATATCACACTTCCTTTTGGAGGTTTGCCAGATTATTCGTTTGAATCCAAGATGAAGAATTTAAGTGGGAATGTGCTAGGTGCTAGTTAACTATAGTGCTCTAAAATTTATATCATTTTGGATAAATGCATGTGATCAAGTTGCTACTAATTATAATGGCAATCATAAAAGTAAGAAAGTGGTACCATATAAAGAAAAGTTTTAAAAATGCAAGTTGTTTTTCGGTCAACATTTATAAAACTTAACTGTTTTATTTAATATGTATTGATACTAACTATTAAAAGTGATAGCTGCAAATCCCGTGTCTTTATGTGTGGATATATGAGACTTGTTTTAGTAACTTTCTAAATTGTCAAATCCTGATATTTTTACCATGATCCTACTATACCTGTATAATATTGTTGGCAGTTTACCAGGACCATATCCATTTTTTTTTTGTGGGGTAGAGGTGGGGCTTGAACGCTTCCCTCCACTCTGGGGGCTCATGGTAAAGTTCTCACAGCTGGGAATGGCTAGGATTTTTTTAACATTAAATCTCTGTTGAAACTATTTAAAGTTTTTCCATACACAATTGAGGAAGTTGGGGCAAAAACATGATAACCTTCGTAGATTTTGATTTGACATATTTTCTATTTAAACTTCTACGAAATCCTCAAATCTAGCTATAAAAATAAAATAAATGTCGATATTAGCTACCCTCAAGGTCTTGACTGACTAAATAAATAACTTGTAGTTTAAGATATAACTTATCAGAAATTATTGTTAGTATATTTTTTCATAAAATGAGGGTTATCATGTTTTTACCCTGATCCCTCAATTGTGGTTTAGGTTTTATTAATTTTATAAGATTCCAATAAGTTACTATCCTATACATAGAGTCCTAATTAATAATACTCTTGGGAGGGTGGGGGTGGAACCTCACAAAGCACCCCCCTTTGGTTCACTCCGACAGTTAACCTTGGTTGAATGCTAATGGAATCAACTTAAAAAGTGACATAATGTTAGGTTAAGTCTGAGAATCCCATGGCTAACCTCCAACTCTTGATTGAGCTCATGCAACCTCAAGTCAGCAGAAGAGTTCTTGCGTTCCAAAGTATCCTGGTATTCCATCACAGTCCTCAGTTTCTCATTTAAGGCTATAAGCTCCAAGTGAAGTCGCTCTCTTTCTTTCATCAGTCCCTCCTTGTTCTTACTTAGTGAACCATACCTGTAATGACGGCTAGTATTGAATATGTCATAGTTTATTTTGTTTGAGGTGTATAACATTTACTGTTTGAACTGAATGATTATATCAGTACACGACCTACAGGCTAACTTAATTCTAGAACAGACACAATGCCTGGCGCTAGACTGTTAATTCACCACTTTGAAAGACTAGGCCCTAATTTTGCCAATGATAAATTTATTGGCCACTATAGGAATCAAACCTAAAACTCTAATTTGGTAGACCAATGTTCTATCAACTAAGCTAGGGTGATAAATCCCAGTTTATAAACAGGCACTGCCAAACAACTTCCATATGTACAAATAAATCAAGGGGATGGATCACCATGAGAGATGAGCGCGGCCGGTTTCTAAAGCAATTTCTCTGTACCCGATTACTAAGAAAATTATTATACATATTTTAATCAGATTTGTACTACTGTAAAGATCAATTCACTTACATGGTTTATGTTTTATTCATATCCACCCAGCCAATTCAAATTTAAGTTTAAAAAAAATAATTTAAAGAACACTGAATAAAACAAACTGGGCTTGTCATTGAAGTGTGGGAAGACTTAGGCTAAAACTATTTTCATTGTATTACAATAAACACATCTCTATCATTTAGTATAATTTAACGCCAGTTAAATGTTAAATATTTGTAAGCAGCTTTGTTTGAATGATTTTTACATGATCATATTTTCTTGGTTTAATGTTTTGTTTTTTAAATCTGCAGACAAAGCATAAACCTAGTAAATATGATTGAGAATAATTATCCTTTCATTTCTCAACATATATATTGTTCTAAACTAAAATAAAGTGGTACAGTTTTATTTTAATTCAAAAAAGTGTTATGGTGCTGTATGCTGCGACCTATCGGTGTAAGTTTGAACAAGATGAACCTCTCGTGAAAATTCAAGGCAGTGATGCCAAGCGTTGCACTGTGACTAACAGATGTTCTCAGGGAAGATATCAACTCAACTACGTTCATTTATGAAATCGGTTGTGTGAATACAATGTGTTTTGCAATGGAAGTCGTTTCTGTAAAAAGAGATCAAAGAAAATAAAATAAAAAACTACTTTAGCTCTCAACCAGACGAAAGAAAAATAAATGTTCTGCTCTTGTGAATTATATATATAAAAAAATAGGTGTTATGAATTTATTATCGTTTTTGCATGAAAAATACCATTTTAATACTGTAATTTAGAATTCATTCATTAATTTCAAATCATGTGTGTAGAATACCTAATTAATATAATTACGGGGCCCGCTTTGGTAACTGCATGATCTAAGGCACTACTCTTGCAATAAACTGGACTGCCGAGGACGGGGATCGGTGTTCGATCCCAGTTGGGTGCTATGAGGTTATTATTCCTAAAATGTTTTCCACTCACCCTCCATGTAAATGTGAATGTATGTCATCTAAAAGCAACCTTACTCTTCTCTAACACATTAGCTTAGTTAGTATATCGGCGTAAAACCCATATGGGTTCGGTTCACTTTGGTGTACCAATCAAACACTTTGGCCCTACCTTTGGTAATCTGATCTGTTAACAGAGTCAATAATTTGGTATTGATAATACAGGGCTATCTAAATCATTATGGATATTATGAACATCCCTGACACAAAAGTGATTGATAAGGGAGAAATATATTATAAAATGACCATGCTTCAATGTAAAACTTGTGTGTAAGCCTATCAAATTTGGTCAAAATCAATAGATATTTTCCATACAATTGTGCGGAAAACCTTTTCTTACAGTATATTTCTATATGTTTTATTGTAATTTTAAATACTTATTTTTAGAGTAAGTGTTTATAATTTTTGTAGTAGAGGCAATAAGTGTAATATTTAATCTATAAAAATAATACATTTTTAAAAATAAAAAGTTTCTTTTTGCAGAAAATTGTTCTATATGCTATCTTCAAATTTGAATACATATATTTATATATATATATATATATATATGGCTACTAGCGGACCCGAGAGACGTTGTCCTGCCCGAACGTTGGCTTTTCGTTTGGGTGGTATAATTGATTTCGATAGTAAAAGAAAATACTATGTGATCATCACAATTACAAATTCACAATGAACTCCAATTAATGAGTAACAAAAATATTACAAATTCAGTGTTTGTCAAGACAACATACAAAATAAAACATCTTTTCATTTTTGGCATTTCGCCCACAACTCCACAAATATCAGCTGTATCGAAAAACAAACATAATTATGAATTATTCTCAGAAGTTCAATTTATCATAAAATTTTCAGGTTTTAACGGTCAATTATTGATGAGCTTATGATTTTTTAAACGGTCAATTATTAATATTATATTAATTACTATAAATATTGGTGGGGGGTGGGGTGGGGGTGGGGGGTGGGAGTGTGAAATTTTGTGGTTACATGTTCTGATATGCAAAAAATCTTTAAAAGAAAAATCCCCTCCTCAAAAAAATTCCCTAAAAGATAAAAAATTTCCTAGAACCCGATTGCAGCGCCACCTACCGGGTCCAATTGTGAATCTAAACCATCCACGGACCCACTCAAACTCACACAAAAAATTTCATCAAAATCGGTCCAGTCGTTTAGGAGGAGTTCAGTGACATACACACGTACAGAAGAATTATATATATTAAGATATATAATATGTATTTTATAATATATTATATTTTATTTACATTGTATTATATATATTATATATAATATTTAGTCTGGTCAAAATATTTTCTTTCAGTAGGATATAAAGTTCCTGAGGAAAATGATCAGATTCATATTTTTGTCAAATAAACAGAGAATTTGTGAATGGATTTTGTACTTCAAAAATTGTGCTAATGGTTTTAGGGATCAGAAAGGTTATATTCATAGTAAGTGTACCCACATTTGCGTGGATAGCGTGGAAAACCAGTTTGGAAAAACCAACTTCAGTACACCCAACCGAGATTCAAACCTTGATCTCCCCATCATTGGCAGTTTAGTCTACTGCAAGAGTAGTGCGTTAGACCATGAGGCCACCAAAGCGAGTGTTAGACATGTTAAAATATGTTTAAACATATAAAACTATATTTGACTATCAAATATAATTAATAAAAAATAGGTTAATAGAGTTTGAAATTCTTTATAGTTACAAGTTCAGTGGTGTAACTATAGGGTGGTGGTAAAATGCCACAGGCCCACGCCCAAAATAGGGCCCACCACGCAGGTCCACCCACCCAAAATTGATTTGGTAATAGATGAAAGCGTTGTCATTTAGGCCTATTTTTGTTTTGTAAAGATCTCATTATTCAATCAAAAATTACTCAACTTTATTGTGCATAATTTATGCTGTACAAAAATGTTTCTACATATTTTTCTGTAAAATCAATTGAAACAGCTGAAATGTCATTTTCAAAACTTTACTAAAAATTATTTAAGAAGCACATGAATCAAGAAAGGCTGCAGGGATTAGCTATGTTGTCTGTTGAGCTACTGCCCATAGCTTGTCCTTGGAGGAAATTTTAAACAATTTCACAGAGATCAATCTTTCTTTAGCCTCTCTGAGTGTTAATATTGATAATAGATTATAGATTTGATTTTAATATTTATTAATATTGTTTTATTCAATTTAGATTAAGTTTTTTTACATTTTAATATTTATTAATATTGTTTTATTCAATTTAGATTAAGTTTTTTTACATTTTTTACTTTTCAGCAACAAATTATCAAATGTTATGGCTGTATGGTAATGCACTAAGAGTGGTTTTACCTCAATGGGCTTACCCTCTTATCTCGCCAGGCAAATGTGGGTATACTTCCTCTAAATTCAACTTATCTACTATATATTATTACATATTATAAAATAATTCCAATAATAAATGTCAACATAATTTTTTTATAATCTACAATACATAAGATTTGGGGAGGGTGGTGTCTTTTTTTTCTTTGGGGCACCCACCATGGGTCCATTACTGCATAGTTACGCCTTTGTACATGTTACAAGCTTATGTAGGTCAAGCTAGTTTTACAATAGGAAATTTTAGTACATCTCTAAGTTTATATTAAAATAATAATAATTATTAGTATCTGGGTGATGTAATATAAGAAACTAAAGTAAAAAATAAAGTAAAAAACACAATTGCTTTTTTATGTTTTAATGGGGCCCAAAAAGTAGTTTTATTTTCTAGGTCAAAAATGATTACATGACTTGATGTATGAATCTTTTAAAGAAAATTAAGTAACCATTGTGACTCTAAAACACTGTCCTCACCCCTCATAACTTGGGTTAAGTCAGACGCTGAAGAAATGATCTACATTCTACGATGTGTCTGTCGATAGTTTTATATCCAATGTTACTCAATGAGGGTGGACTGGGAAGGGGGAATGGTTGATACGTGATAGGGCGGGGTATTACCACCAATTTATTCACCACCCCTCCCCCCATCAAAATGTACCTTCCTTCAGTTTGTTTAACTCCCCTCTGATATATTCGAGTTTGAAGCTGAAAGATGGTTTGCATCAAACTTCAAAAGGTTCTATAACAATCTATTATTTTTTTTTAATGCTTATGGGCCACCCCAAATAGCTGTTAGTGGCATTCTATTTTCAAACATTTTCCATTGGCTTGGAGTCAATCCCCTAAAAACTCCTCAAAAATATATTTCTTTAGAACTACCTTGCCTGACACTAATAAAGTTTCGCCAACACTCTTGGTAGTCATCACAATAGTATTTTTTTTCATTGCGACTTAATACCCGTTTGAGTTATACACATGCATTAATGTTACCCTAATGAACTAGGAATGAGGAAAGTGACATTTTAGATTTAATCTACCCACATTTGCGTAGTGAGAGTGGGGAACTATTTTAGGGAAAAATACCCTTATTGAACACCACTAGGATTTGAAATTCAATCTCCCCACCACCAGCAATCCAGTCTAATATTGTGTGTTACCCGCCATGTTCAACTGACATGCTGAAGGAGGGGAGGTCATGGTTCAATTCTGGTCGGGTACACTCAGGTGGTTTTTCCTAAATAGTTTTCCGCTTTCATTCCATGAAAATATGGATGCACCTCCTCCTAATTTAACCTTCCTGATGCTTAACACATTAGAGTAATTAGTAAATAAGTGTACATCCCGAACGGGTAGTAAGATGTGGTGCTATAAATAAATAATAATAGCGTGTTTGGAACCGTTTTAAGAAAAAAAAACACCCTCAGTACACTCTACTGGGATTTGAGCCCTAATCTCGTCACCAGCAAACCAGTCTAATACGAGAAAGTCGAATGAAAAATATTTTCTTCTGCCAGGCAAGAATTATTAATAAAACCATACTATTGATTATTTGAGTTCAACCTAAAAATAAAGCAGCAGATTTCTGCATAGTGTGGTCTTTGATAAAAACCGCACTCTAGCCTTTCCCTTGCAAGAAACTTGACCCATGTAAACAACAGATTAGCTCGCTCCCCCTTCACTCTTTCAGTACAAACTTGACTGATATGACAACACCGCAACTCTAGATTGGTGTGTGCTAAACAGTCCAAATAGTTCAATATATGGACGTTTCTTAGGAGTTGCGCTGATAGCGCTTCTCAAGTTTTACAAGATAGTCCTTCCACTAGAGTAGAGGGGATAATGTAAATTAGCAGTAAAGGTAATAACAGTTCATAGATGGAAGCTAGTAAGTCAGGTCACACAGGTTGTATTAAACATAGATTTTGAAATAAATCATGCGTACTACACTCTGTGCAGTTATTATAGAGTGGCCGGCAACCTTAAGTTAATGTTCCAAGGCTTCCCTTCCCTGTCTCTTAGCCGACGGCTTTAGGTGGTGTTGGGATAATATCAGTAGATTACACTTCATTGTGGCGGGTTAAATACTTTTAGCCCAGCACAAATTAGGGTCAAAACTTGCAGTATTTTTTACATTATTTACTTTCTTGTGTGACCTAGCAAACCACGGTTTGATTTCGTCTTACTTAACAATGTATGATGTTCTTACAACCATTTCTCAAGCTGAATGCAGGTAGAAAAAATCTCTTTTTATATTCACCCATGGATATTAATATAATACAATTTAGACCTGATAAACTACTGATAATTGTCAGTACTAAATATAAAAATTAATTCAAGGAAAGTGAATTGTGAAATGTGAGAACTCACTGGTCTGACTGGTCCAGTCCAAGTTTGGATTTTTGTTCAATATCGTTGCTGAGACGTGAAACTTGCTGTCTGAGATTATCTATGGTGTCTTGCGCATTCTGTTCTCGGGTGTGTGCAGCGTCAACCATTTTCCATGCTTGCTCAATTTCCTATGCACACAAACTTTGTTTAATACATAATTAATTTATAATGTGTAGGGTTGTGCAAAGCTTCAAAATGAAACAAAGGTCAAATCTTCTTTGTTTCAATTTCGACATCCACAATGAGCATCACATCTTTGGAACATTTCCAAGAAAAAAAAATCCAATTGATTATGAACAGATTTGAAATATCTCACTAAAAAAGACATATTTCAACATATACTAATTTTTAGAACATCTACTAAACAGCATGATTAAATTAAATCTATAACATGAGCAAAGATAAATTCAGATATGTCACCATAAACAAATACATTGTGTTTTTTTTATCTGTATCCAGTGGTGTAACACCTAGGCTCGCAGGGCCTGCAATGCGGGGGGCAATGTTATAAGGCGAAAGGGAACTTTAAATTACTATAAATCTGGTGGAAATAATTGTAATCAAATAACTTATGTCCTGATCATTGACAATTTAAATAGTTGAATATGTTTACCATAAAGTGTTGTAAATTATAACTAAGCTATAGCATTATTTCATTCGGTTTTAAATAGTGCATTACTTTTTTAATCTTCACGCAGTCAAGCTGACTGACTTATGACATTCCCAACACAAAGCCGAGGCTAAAACAGTCATTATTAGGTGTGATTACTAAATTAGTAATTATTTAGGACCATTAATTATTTCTTATAAAATTTATTAAAAATTTATTGAAAAAGGGAGCCCGAAAATATATCTCGCGGGGTGGCCCAAGCTTAATCTGTTAGGCCACTCTCTGTTTCTATACCTAGATGCACCTAATGGGTAATTTAAAAATTAAAAATAGTGTCATCTGATAGCAACAAAAAAGTCTTATCCTCGATTTTGGCTTAGACTTTGCTTCACATTTAAATAGAGACCTTCATGTAACCCCAATAATGTGTTTTATTTATGAAAACCTTCTTTCCTAATCAAAACATTACTCTATTTGAAACATCACCATTCTCATTAAAATCTACTTTATTTTTACTTTACTCAAGGATGAAAAACTGTCAAGATTCTATATTTTAATCATCATTTAAGAAACATTGACAGAGCTATTTTTTTAAACAAAAACATACTAAGGATGTTTTATAGCACTCTAAGAAAATATAAAATAAAAATAGGTTAGTAAATATTAACAAAAGGCCACTATTTATATAATTCGTTAGCCATAAAACTTGACACCATCTGTTTAAAGTACAAGTTTCAGAACACACCCCTTGACACATGAATAATGAAAATGAAAATATAAAGCTAGAAATTATCAAAAATTTCTCATAAAGTATCAATAAATGCTTGACTGACTATATCTGTTAATGTAGTAAGGCTGCAGTCCAGATTTCTTAGAAAGAGCCTTATCTAACAGTTAGAAAAGATCTACTTTCAAGTATCAATAGCTATAAAATAACAATAAGATAGAAAAATGCTATAAATTTTGGTCACAAAAAAAAATATTATTTTCTAAAAAGCCCAGGCTTAGAAAATTGGACTGAACATCAAATTAAGGTAATGTTCCTCAAAATTGATTGAAATCCTATAGAAGAAATAAAATAAATGAATCCATGTTACCTGCTTAAGTTCTCTGATTGTTTCTTGGTCACTCTCTGTAAGTTTAAGTGCAGCAGCCACCTTTGAAGCATTGGCAGCAATCTGAGCTTGGAGCTCACGATTTTTTTCCATAAGTCTTTTCTCATTGGAATGTACTTGGCACAATGCATCATAGAGCTTCTTATACTCATTGGTAAAGCTTGCCAGAGCATCATTTTTTTCAATTTTTTCCAACACCTGTAGAGTCATATTAATTTAAAAACAAGTACATAAGTAGATACTTAAATTCAACACTTTAATTCAATAAAAATCAAGGGTTAGGTTGGTAGAGCATTTGGCTAAGATTCATTTTACAAAGTTGGAACATCCAAATATGTCAAGATCAAAATGAAAAATTAATAAACAACACATTGGCTTACAGTTTTGTATTCATTTTCTAGAGCTTGAAATGCACTTGTGTCCTCTTCAGCTACTTCTTCTGGCTTTGAATCTGATTTTGCTTCTGATGACTAAAAAAATCAGAGAAAACTATCAAACTTACAACATATATTTATGTCAATTTGCAACAATACATTAACAGATATATACATATAAAATATTGCTCTACAGCCCAATGAATTTGAATATAATTTTTATCCAATCATTATAAGTACCTAATTAACTTGTGAATGGTGGTGATTTTAGTGTTTTTATTATAATATCACAATGTGGACAGTTGGCTGGTGTGTGGCAAAGGAAAAGACAGGGTTTTCATGAATGTGTTTCACATATTACGGTACTTAAGTTTGTTCTACCTTACGGTAAGTCAATTTTTGGAAGAAAAATACTTAGTTAACTCTTGAGACTTTGTTTACTAGCTTGGAGTAAAATTAACTTATTAAATCAGAAATATTCTATAGGTAGTTTGCATTATTGGCATTGTCTTGTACCAAAATTACCTCTTACTAATGAATGATCATGATACAATACACATATTGAGAAAACTATAACCCTGAATTACAAAGTGTGTACAACACTTGGTAAGATATTAGAGATGTTGTTTAGACTTATTAATACCATTTGACACATTCCAAGAGTGGCTCTCTTACATTATTTGTCTTAGCATACAATAAGTTTTACTGTTTTGCATTAATTTTCCAAAATAAAAGTTTGTAATAAATTTGACACAATAAATTTGTTTCAGGTTTGAAATATTGATTTAAGTTGAAGCCAATGATAAGAATGTAACACATTAGTACTGTACTTTGTGTTGTAAGATAGGGGAAGAAAGAGCAATAAAAATTGACAAGATGAAGTGCTATCGAATCAATCAAAATTTATACTTCACATGATACAAAAATTATTCAGCTATACATTTCAATACTAACCAACTCAAAAAATAAATTTGTATTCTCTCTTTAATACAGAGCAAAAGGGGACGTGATGTTGTTTGAATTTACACTATCAAAGTTATTACTGTTCCCAATTTGTCACACCTCTGTGCTAAATAAATCAAGTGTGTGGGGACAACCATAATCCTGTACGCACCAACCTATTTCTTAACATGAGCATGGAAAACAATATTTACTTAAGAACAAGTTACATACTATGACGAAGTAGAGACAGGAAAAATTAATAATAAAGTATAAATGATGAAACAAAATTAACTATTTGAGTTAAACTTTTTAGAATTCTAGCTAGTTTTAATAATTATTGTAAAATAACATTTTCCACAAAAATACTTGGAAGAGTTCAATTATCTTTTATTTAGGCTAATACAGTAGTTTCAGGCATTTTGTCATGGCTGCTACCTAACAATCTCACGTCATCACACGATTGGATTGTTGTGTTATTTTCTCTTAAGAGTTTATCTGAGAGGTTAAGATAATAATAGCTAATTTTGAAGTGTATTGTACCCATGGCTGAACAAGAAAATATCACACATTCCACATTTCGTTTGTATACAAAAATGTATTGAAGCTATCATTTCTGTGTTTTTTTTTCCCTCTAGATTTTAAGGAGCACTTTTAATATGTATAGCTGTATACTTTTTTAATACTCAAGTAATAAAGCTAGCCTCAAAATTTTGCCTATGCATTTAACACATCTTCATGTTTTAAAATTTTATTGAAACTATTTGCGATCTTTGGGGAAAGGGTAAGTGGGCCAAATTCCCTGTTTGCCTCCCCTCTTGGATGTACCACGGCCACATTTAGGGATATAAAAATTCAGAGCCATCCCAAGGGGCAGACAAAGCGGGCAACCCCCTGGGGCGCCAAGCTCGAGGAGACACTGTGCAACTGATGGTGTCTTTAAAAAAAAGTATATGTATATGAAACAATTTTATTTTTAAAAAAATGCATAAATTGTTAATACTATTATGAATTAAATAGCCAAGCTATTATACTTGTTAGTTACGGTTATAGCCGCATCTAAATAACATAGTCTTTAAATTAAAAAATCACACCTGGACACAGAAAGCGAACCCGGGACCTTTGGCTTATTATGCCAATGCTCTAACCATTGAGCTATACAGGAGTTGTCCTGTGCTAGGGTTAATTCTTCACTGATATTTTAAGGCAGAGTCTATGATGGATGTGCAGAAATCATCAGTTACATATGAGTGATCAATTAAGATCATGGGCTATCAGATATCATAGACATCTTCGATTCAGGAGAGATTTATGCTGCCAATAGTACAATGACAGTTGTACAAATGCACATATCATTATGAATTAAATATCCAAGCTTTTATATTTGTTAGTTACAGCTATAGCCACATCTAAATATCAAAAGTCCCAGGTTTGATTCTTGTGTCCAGGTGACATTTTTTTCAATTTAAAGTATATTGTTAGCACTATACGCCATATAAAGTTTGTCCACTTGCTTTTCAACTTCAAACACACAACTGCAGAACTCTTGTAATGAGGCGTTGTGTAAAAATTGTGCATTTCGTGAGTGTTCCATATGGTGGTCATAACCTAAATTTGGTTGTTAAGTGACCCCTACACACTTAGCTAACCCCGTAGAGATGCTTGCACAAACAAGTTTACAGTATGAAGACTGAACGTGTAGGGACTGTTAGTTTACTAAGCAAACCATAGCTTGTGCAAGCCTAAATATGGCCAGCACTATATGGAGATCTGCTTAAAAATATACTTGCGCAAACCATAACTGTCCAGTTAAGACAGAACATCACACAGTCATCTCCTTGCAATCCCTGGGAAGAAATGTCAGTCTTGAGTGAAGAAGAGTTTTATTTGTTTTCAATCTGTTAGTTAGTTTATAAAAGAATAATCTTGAAGAAACACAAAAGAATAAAGTTCTTTTTTTTTCAGCATTGCGTCTTACTACCTTCCCGGGTTATACGCTTATGTACTAATTATGCTAATGGTTTTATGGATTAGGAAGGTTATATTCATAGGAAGTGTTCCTGTATTTGCATGGAGAGAGAGGGTAAAACCGTACCCTCACTACACCCAACCGAGATTAAACCTCAATCTCCCCATTATTGGCAGTCTAGCCTACTCCAAGAGTAGCGCGTTAAACCACGTGGCTACCTTTTTTAGGTACTGGCGTAATAAGTGCAAGTTTCCACAGTGTGGGATACTGTCCGGTCATGAGTGAGAAGTTGAATAAGTCAGTTATTGTTGATATAACATTTCTTAAAATTGTTTGTATTAGCTAAATTGAAATTTTGTCAATATCCTGTGCTTTAAATTTTATTCTCATTATTGATTTGTATACCTCACAATGAGTCAAATGTGCAAAGTATAAAGTACTGTCATCATTATAGTCATTATTATAATTACTTGCATTGGAAGCGTAAATGTAAATGCAACCGACTTTTGAATAATTGCATTACTTCTGTGAGAATATATCTAAGTTCGGGCTATGTTTCTGCAATGAGCACAGCAGAATATATAGCATCTAATTTGGGGATTGAAGCTAAAATTAAAGAACCCGATCAACTGTGAGAATAAAAAATGAGTGTTTGGTTATGGGGCTGTTGTAAAAATCCTCAAAATGTAGAAGACAATTTCAAAGACGACTTTTTTATACTACACTTATTAATAACATGATGCATTCCCTACAAAGGCATTTTACTCAGCTCTCATTTCACAATGAAACATGGTGATATCTCTACAATATAAAATAATTGCCAGCACAAGATCAACTATTCAATCTCTGCTCAGTGTTGAAACTTATTCTGTGTAAATAATTAATCTTGAAGTCTGAATCGGCCATTGATTGATTCCAGTTATCAAAGAAGCTAAGACGTATTCGGGTACACTTTTGTGTGTATAATATCAATAACACTCCTAGGAGTGCTACAACATATGAACAAAACAAAAATGCAGGGGTGTTGCATGAAATTTATTTGGGAGGAAGGGTGGTGGTGATACAATGAATTTCCCAACTCTAGGCATTCTGAAATTTAAAAAACTCTCAGGTGAGAAGGGCAACAGTTAGAACACAGGGGCGTCTGGGGGATTGGAATACCCTCCCAATTAATAGAGGGGCCAGGGGGTTCTCCCCCAGGAAAATGATAAAATAATTTGAGGCAATGATTTGAGCATTAAATTGAGGTTTTTGGCAACTGTATTTTTAAAGTTGTTAGTAATTAATTTTTCTAGTTAAAGTGTTATTTGTTTTTACATTCACAATCAGTGTGAGTAGAAAAACCAACAAGTTTCAGCTAGAGCAAAAACTCCAGGCTTTATCACATGATCAAATTAAAACATTACCTATCCTTCTTAAGGTGGGAATGTAGGGGACCTTAGAAAAGGTAAGTGGTTTTGCAGTTTTTATAGCAAAACATTTTTTTCATCAAAAGAAATCAAATATTGCTTTGGTACAAACATAGAGTTTAGTCTAATTTTCTTCACATGGTGACCTCAACTTTCTTGAATATCTGTCAAGGGTGTCCTAGAATGTAATGACAGATATTCAACAATTATGGTTGATATCGCCATGTGAGGAAAATTAAAATCTAAGTTTGAACTGAAACATGTTCTTTTATTTTGGCCAAAAAAGTTTTGCTAAAAATCTGCAAAAATACTGTTTTTTTCTCAAATTATCTAGATCCCCACCCTAAGTATCAAGTACCGGTAGGCTATAAGTAGCAGCCTTAAAACTAATAGGCAGTGAGAGTGGCGCTACTAGCCAACTTGATTAACTAAGCTCTCGCTATATACAATCTATTACAGAAGATATCTTCTTTCAATGTGTGAGTTATGGAGTTGGGAACTTTTTAAGAGTAGAGGTCGGCAGTTTGGAAATTTAAAATTTGTCTGTACAAGTCTGTGGTAAAGAGGTTTCATGGTTGAGAGTATTACAGTACAGAGTAACGCTAGAATTTCCCAACTCAAGATCTCGACTCGCCACAAAATTCCCAGATTTCAAGCTACTCCCCCAAGATTGTAGTCCCCCCTTTCCACACCTAACCAAGCGTGATGTCCCTGTGGGCTGTTTACAAACATATGGTAGCCCTTTGAATCTTATCGATCATACAGTCCACTGTAGTCAGGGGAAAGCAAAGTTCTAGTAAGTTAAAACTTATTTGAGATCTATGATGGAACAAGAGAGGCTTTCAACTCTGTATATGTTAGCCGTTGAAAACAAAATTGCAGAGGATATGGACTTCTCCGAAGTGATTACTTCTTTGCATCAATGAAGGCAAGGAAAAAAGCAATTTAATAAACATTTAATTAGTGGCTGAGGTATTTAATGACATATTATTAACATGTTTGATACACTTTATTTTATAAATATAAAACCTAGAGATGTATGAATTTTGTTTTGTTGGTGAAAAAGTAATTTTCGTTTCCTGTTTTATGTTAATTCTTATTTTCTTATTACTGTAGCTTTATTTTATGTGTTTGATGACCAACACAACACATTGACTAACTTTTTTTAGTAATAATTGAAACATTAAACTTTTTATACTTCATAACAGTTAATGTAACTGTTTAGTTGACAATGAAGACAATGTTGAAATCATTTGTGCCTCCTAATTTTGTTTTTATTTTTCACCCTCAAATTTTTACAAAAATTCAAATATACTGTAACATTATACTATATAATTATATCATAATAATATTTATTAGGGCCACAGCAGAGTATAAAGAATAGAGAATAATTTTATATAACTTGCATAAAAATACAAACAGCAACTAATAAAAACAAGGGACAGAGACATTTGTGATTCATCCATTTGTAATAATCAGTTACAAGTCCATAGGATGCTATAAAGAAGGAGGAGCCAATATCAAAGATGCCTGAATACAAAATTATGCTTGTGGCAGCCCTGAAGGCATGTCATTATCACTGTTATTAATTATATGTTTAAACTGTGTGTGTGTGTTATGTGTGTGTTGTGTGTGTGTGTAAGTGTGCACGTGCATGTGTGATTTAAAAATTAGCCATTCATGGTTTAAAATCAAGGTAAAATAGGTTTAAATTTTGTTATACATTCTGTACATTTTTTTGTGATCTTATCACCAGCATATTTTTACTAGCAGTGCATCTTACGACCTGCTCAGGTTATATGTTTACATAATTATTATTATTATTATTATTATTATTATTATAATTATAATTATAATTATTATTATAATTATAATTATAATTATTATTATTATTATTATTATTATTATTATTATTATTATTATAATTATTATTATTATTATTATTAGCACCGCGTCTTACTACCCGTTCGGGTTATACGCACTTACGCTAATGTGTAATGGTAGGGTGATTGTGAGATGAAATGGAGGACCTACAGTTTAACGTGGAATCCGAACCACGGTGGAGGCCTGGCATTCCTCACATTCACAAGTTGTGATTAATACACGTCTTGTCAGAGGTGAAGGAAGGGTTTGGCAATCAGATAAATCTGTGCCGGGACTTGGGATTGAACCCCGGACCTCAGCACAGAAGTCTGACACCTTACCCCTAGACCACCAGGTCACCTATATACTAATTATGTTAGTGGTTTTAGGGGTAAGGAAGTTTATATTTATGGCAATGTACCTGCATTTGTGTGGAGGGAGAGTGGAAAACCATTTTGGGGAAAAAATCTTCAGTACACCAAATCGAAATTCGAACCTCGATCTCCCCATCATCGGCAGTCTAGTCTACTGGGAGAGTAGCCCCTTAGACCATGCAGCCACCAAAGCAAGTGGAATAAATTTTATTTCAACAAAATGTGAAAACATTTATTCCCACTTTAGTCTCATTCATTATACAAATTACGATTCACTTTAAAATTCAAATGGTTACCTCTTCTGGTGTCTCATTTTCATCCATGATGATTTTAGAAACATATACACTATTTTAAAAATTTGTAAAAATAGACTTTAGTTAACAAAATGTACACTGAGAAAGTATAATACTAGATAAGTTAATATTGATTAAGTCACGTTTCAGTTTCACTATTGAAATAAAACATTTTAATACAGTTTATCTCATGTTTATTTTATCTAAAAAAGTTTTCTAAAACTCAGTAGGTACACAACTAGATTTATTTATTTATAAACTTTCAATTTAGATTTAACAATTGGTTACCATAGCAACCAAGTCAGACAAAGATATTAAAAACTGTCGGGTTCATTCCATCCTTATGGTTTTGTCTTTATTTTGGAAGTGGAGGTTTGGTATTCAAGCGCTACCATACCTCGAGTAATCTACATGTGCCCATGAATAAAAAATTAGCGTATGCGTTAATATGGGTTCTTAATAATAATAAAAAAAGTCATCTAATACAACTGTTCATACTGTAGGGCAATAGTTTAACAATGACTTATAGCTAAACAAGAATGGAACTAAACTAAGGTTCCTCTCTTCAGTCCACCTTCCCCAATATGTCAGAAAGAAATGTTACTAGAATTACATTAATGTATTCGTACGTCACGTCACCTGATCTGCAGCTGTCACTCTTTATAGATTTTATAAATCCTATAAAATAACATTACCAATACAGTAGAATGTTATCAATTTTGGCCGCAAAAATAATATATTGATATTTTCTTAAAAAAATACCTACCGTTAAAAATTTGACTTGATCAGGATATCAGTCTTGTCTTAATTATTACCTTCCGTCTGTGATAAATACATTATTTTAAGTTGCATAGTGGAACGAAGTAAGGAAAGCCCTCTCTCTCTGCCGTTTGGTTTATATTCGGAGTGAAATATGCATAATATTTAGTGTTTCTATAATCAATGCAATAGCTGGCTATACACGTGAAGATATTTCAGCCGGTTTGAACAATTTCCCCATAGGTTTGCCGAATATTACAGATCAGAGTCTAGACACCCTGATGACACTCTACTCAAGACCCTATATAAAAGTTGATCAGACTTTAAAGCTTTTTAGTTGCACGACTTGTCACTATATGAGAAAGCGTTGTGATTGTTGCGGATAGATGTAACTTTTCTAACAACAGCTATTCAGATTTATAAGATTTTATTCCTGCACAATGGCTTCATATGTCAAAATAAAAATAAACATAAGCTTCCAGATTGTTTTAAAACTGACGTGTCAACGTTTATACGCCCTCAAATTTCGAGAGACATGATTATTATTTAAAACATTTTCTTGAATGTTTTCATACTACTTTTTACAGTGAATTCAACTTATTTTGTTCAAAATGTAGTGTTTTTCTCTCATTTTTCCTGATCAACTGCTAAATGTTGTTTATTAATCTTTAAGGCTCTAAAAAAATTTTTTGCTTTCCTTTCCTCAAGCTTAACAAAGTAAAATTCATTGAATGATAGAATATATAAATTTGGTGATATTTGATTTCCATTATAACACCTTTCCTTATGTTTAGCTGTAATTATAAATAAAAAACTGTAAGTTGAGAAAATGAATTTTTGACTTTGCTTTTGACTTTTCTTTGCATTTTTCAAGCTTCTATTTGACTCCACTTTACATGTGAAAAAGTGACCTTTGCACACCCCTATTTCTTATACTTCTCAATGGTGTATGAATAATGCTTACACGCATCAGTGGCCAAGCGGACTGAGATGCCAGTATCGCATTGCAATCAATTGCTGTTGATAGGGAAGTTGAGATAGAGATATATTATGTCGTACTTTTGAAGATGCTGTCATGAACTTTAGAGTTCCTTTAGCCACAAACAAATGAATAAATGGCTAATAATAATATATTCTATATTTTACTCTTTTTAAAAAATCAACCTTATGATAGCTAAACAATGAGCATAAGATAAGCCTGGGAAGTTGGCAGCAGTATAGGCCTACTAGTACTTAAGTTATATTCACTTTCTTTGTTCAAGAGTTCCTCTTTATTTCCACCCGCAGCAGAGTTGCAAGGTTCTGAGAGGTCGTCCATAAACCACTTTTAAACGCTTTGTGGGGAAAGGAAAGGGGGGAAAGTAGCTCTAATGGCTACATGCTGTTACATGGGGGAAAGGTGAGGTACATCAAAGTGTTACTTAACACAGATCTTATACTCAAATTCTAATGTTTGAAAAATAATATTATTGTTCATGTTTTCACCTTTATAGATAACTTCCGAATATCTGTGACATTAAAAATGCAAGTTTAGCATTTACTTTTTGTCTATCAATATTTCTGGCCCGACCCCCCCTTCCTTGGGGTTACTTAATGGGGGCAATTACAGTAGCTTTCGATAAGGAAGGAGTAACGGGACATGTAAACACAAATATATAATAAATTACAAACGAGGGAATCAATTGTAGAATGATTTAATGAGATAAGGCACATAGCATAGTTTGACACAAGGTATAGTTTTGCACATAGTCTCAATAAGTACCATTAAAGAATGTTGATAAGTTATTAGATTGTATAGTGTACATAACAACTATTAAGGCCTAGCAATCACAAGATACATGAAATGACAATTTAGCAAAGTCTTAAAAAGGTTCTTGCCCGTGTGCTCACAGGTGGCCTTAGCCTTGGGTAAGGTCTGGTTCAGGTATAATGAGCATCTGCTAGGTTGGGCTAGAACCCATCGCCCAGCGGGCGAAGACACAACTTTACAAAACACTAGAATTCGCGAGCCGAGCAGGGTCGGCGGCAATGATCCACAAGTTGAGCACCCTTAGAGGAGTGCAGCAAAAAATGAAAGCCAGTGATACAGAAAACCTGGCCAGTACCTGAGGGGCAGTATCGATACCTGAGTCAGATATTCCTGAGGGGAAAGCAACTGAACTCGAAAGGCAAAACACGAGCCGCGTCTGAAGGACAAGGCCGGCCCGCAGGTTGAACACCATAAC
>CABFWO010000166.1:193886-230369 GCA_902155825.1 Timema genevievae | reverse complement strand
ATCCATCGTCCTAGACGGCAAGTCCCTTGGTGTAACGTATACTTCGTTGCCCAGCGGTGTACGCAAGGTTTCTCGGCTGGTGCAGCAGTGATATTGAATATTTTAACCCGGTTCACCGATGAATATATAGTACTGAAGGCCCGTTGACAGAACAGCCAGCGATGAGTGGTGGGGGAAGCTTCGATAGACGTCTGGAAACGTGACTTGCATGAGCTGACAGCCGTAGAGGCGCTATCAGTCGGTTTGTTGATTTCAACGAGAACGGAGCTCCAAGTGGGGAGTGGTTTTCAGTCTTCACTCCTTCCAATGGGGCCTCGGCTTAGGTGCAGAACTCGGCGGAGTGAGTAAATAAAGAAAACAAATACAAGTTACTAGTCTAGTATGGGACACTAGTATTAAAGTAATATATTTTGTTTTGCTTGCATCAGTTCATTCTCACATATTCCAATCGAACAGGGCTAATCCAGTTTAGCCCGTTACATTTCGAATGCGTATTGGTGGCATTGCCTGCCTGAGATTACAAGTGCCAAGCACATTCGATAATACATATTTTCATGTGCCTAAAAGTGACATGTTTATAATCATAGCACTTGTTTAGACTTGTACAACCTTCTGACCACCCTAATGCTTTTAGTTGGATGGTGGCTGTCTGTCGAAGTGGCCTTAATTTATAAGTATGGTTGAGTTTAAGTATAATTTATATTCCAACTGCACATTCTTTTACATAGGTCCTAAATAATCGCTTGTGCTTATACAAATACAAAAATAATGTCTTCAAAAAGAGGAGACATTGCTTGCATATAAAAAGATATATTTAGAAAAAAAAACAGTGAAAGAGTCTCACTGTGAAATGGAACGAACCAAAAGTACAGCCTTTATCTCAAGGCAAGTTTGAGGAGTCCATCAATAGTGTTATTTCTTCATGCCAGCAGCATGTTATGAAAAGTAAAGCTTCAAATATCATTATTTTCAAAAGGTAGCTGTATTTAAGCCAATACCTTCTCCCTTCTGATAATTTGTATTTGTGTGTAACTATTATATGCCCGCTTAAGTGGCCACATGGTCTAAGTTGTCATTCTCTGAGCAGCAGTAGACTAGACGGCTGATGACTGGGAGTTGGAGTTCTAATCCCAGTCAGGTTTGCTGAGGGTTGCTTTTCCTAAATGCTTTCCCACTCTCCCTCCATGCAAATGTTGGTCGATTATCTTTAAAATTCTACCTTTCTCATTTCTACTCCATAGTGTGATTAAAATATATACGTGTAGCCTGAACAATTAATAAGACGCGGTGATAAATAAACACTAGTAACAACTATACAAGATGTGTTTGGTTGTTATTTAGTTTACATTTTGTAAAGTAGTGTATTCAAATTGTGGTTATTATATTAATTTTTTGTTAGTTTTATCTAATGTTGTAGAATGAGAAAAGTAGGATTTTAGAGGTAATCTACCCTCATTAAGATAGAGGGAGAGTATAAAACCATTTATAAAAAGCCACTCCGAGTACACTCAACTGGTATTCGAAACCTAATCTCCGCTTTATCGGCCGTCTAATCTTTTTCGAGAGTGACGCAAAGATCCAGGATTGATGTTAGAACGAAACATGAGTCTGGGTATTGATAATTTAGTAAATGTAAAATTGTAGATCAATCCAAAATCGAATTTAGAAAAGTTGTATGCATAGAATTGCTTAAATAGCTCTCTAAATGATGGTAATATGACTTTAAAAAGTACACAATACTAAGAAACATGTCTTTCCCCAACGTCAAGAATTGAATGTGGGCACTTTAACGTCGTCATGTAGCACCACTACAGAAAAGGGACATCCTAGTCAACACATAGTAGTGCCTTCTTGCTCTAACTTAAATCGCAAACCTGATATCCATAAAATAAATATAGCAGAGGTTTTTCCTGATGAAACTGAGGAATCTGAGCGTAATGTCTTTGTCTGTACTTATCTATGTATGTGCAGCTATCCATAAATAATAATACTCCCTGAAATAATTTTTAATAAGGATTTAAAATGGATACTAAGAAATATTAAATCTGAATCCCTCTTTTAGTATCACAAAACTTCCCTGTGTAATAATAATGACATTCACTCATGGTGAAATATGTTACGTAGCATGTTTGGGGGGAGGAGGCTAAAATTATATATAGTTATACGTGGGGTTGGGGGGCTAAAAAGTTAATAAAGCGTTTAGTGGTTTATGGATGCCCCCCCAACCCGATGGTCCAGACAGTTCTAATTTTGCATTTTTATCAAGGAAACACTAGCTGGTTGGACAATTGACTATTTTTCTCCTCATTATTGAAATAAAAAAGGTTAAAAAAAACACTTAAAAGCAAAGTAGAAGGATTTACAGTGTATTCCTGTTAATTGCAGATGAATTTTATAAGTAGAGCATATAGATGTTTAGGTATCTCTTTCGGACAATAGTGTAGGGCCTCAAAACAAAATCTTTAATTTTGAAAATAATATCCGTAATTGTTTTTATTATTTCAATGATAATATAATTTGTATAAATTATTTGAAATCTAATAAATATAATAAATATTATTAAATAAGTAGCAAGATTAAACTGATACATAACTCACTATAGTATGAAACAATTCAAATGTCCCACTTACGTGAGTTAGTTCTATAGCCCACCGCTAAGCGCTCTAATAGTGTACTAGAACGTATACAGAGAGTTGACTTTCTAGTAATACTCTTATCTATGGATAAATCCGCTGGTTAGGGCCGGTCTTATGATTACCGCATACATATTGCTATCGGGAGGTTAAAGTTAACTGCCAGATAAAAGTTATCAGCCACTTTAATGTTCTACGCGTGTTATGAACTGAATTTATCTGCCGGATAGCTATCTGAAGGATAAATATATTTTTATGCAGAAAGGCAAAGCTCGTACTGTTTTTCTGGTGCACGCATGCGTATAAGCCCTGCAGATACCGCTACAACCTAGTGAGTGTGGACAACACTAAACATTTGTTAAATAATGGCGGCTAAATGAGTGCGAGGAAACAGATGGCGTCACGTGGGCGAAGAAGCTAAGTTGTCTTGAAAGTATTAATTTCGGTATCTGCCAAAATGTGAGCAATAGTTGGGTACAATGTTTACAAAAGTTAATTTATTGTACTCATATTTAAATAATTTGTTCTTATATAACTATAACTCTACAAATAGCTTGTCAATTTTTGTAAGTGTGAATTAAATGTTCTAACATTATATATAGCTAGAACTTGGGCCTGTGCTTACTTAACACGCGAACATAGATTTTTTTCTACAACGCTCAACGTTTGTTAAATAATGGCGGCTAAACGAGTGCGAGTAAACAGATGGCGTCACGTGGGCGCAGAAGCTAAGATGTCTTGCAAGTACTAATTTCGGTGTTTGCCAAAATGTGGTCAGTAGTTGGGTACTACGTTTACAAAATTTCGTTTATTGTACTCACATTTTGATACCTAATTTGTTCTTATATAAATATAACTCTATAAATAGCTTTTCAGTTTATATAAAAGTGTGAATTAAATGTTCTAACTTTATATAGTTAGAGCCCGGGCCTGTTCTTATTAAACACATGAACCAATATTTTAACCTAAAAACAGATTTTGATAGGCGAAACTTCATTAAAAACAACGTCACTATGGCAACAACCATCTTAACTTCCAGATAGAAGTTATCAATTACTTAAACCTCCTGATAAAAATGTGATGGATAAATACTATCTAGCAGTCATAAGATGCACTTTTAGCTTAACTACCAGATAGAAATATTTATCTACCAGATTAATATTTATCCAGGAGTCTTAAGACTGGCCCTATTGATGATCGATAAATTGGTACAGATTTATCGTAGCTATTCGTCAGTTTCCAAACATGTAACGATTTTAACCTCGCGATATATCAAACAGATTTTTTAGTGGGAGTCTGCAAGTGTCAGTGCCTGTCCAAAGATTATTCGCATGCATATAAAGAGGAGCATACATACAAAGAGGACAAAAATTTACCAACGTCAACAGGAGGTTGAAATTATTTTCATCCATACTTAAATAGTTTTTGAAATCATCAACATCACCTTCTTGCAACTGTAATAAAAGTGGCATAATGGTGCAGTTCTTTTTTCGTTAGCCACGTTTTAATCCATTCTGAACGATTTCTAGTCCTTCTTCAACTTTTTATAACTTTGTAACCCATCAATGAAACGTTCAATAACGCATTCGTGTTCATATTTTGCTGGACATAGAACATGTCGAAATAACTTTCAAACTAATTATTGTGCGTATGTTTCAGAATTCCGTAAGTTCATCGTTGAGAGCTAAATTTGTAAGATTTAAAGAAAAATAGTTTGAATCAACACACATGTACAGAAAAATTGGTTCGATAAATATTCTATAACATTATATCGATACGCTAGTAGGTAACATTCAATTTATCTTAAGACTTTTCTTAACCAATTTATCCGGCGATTATTTGATACCATTTATCTCTGCCGATAAATCATAACTTCATTATATTTATCGAACTTTCAATATAATATGGTTTCTGAAACCAATATACAAGCTAATAAAAAACTTTAAACATAAGTGTAGTCTTGGCAGACTGTAAACAACATTGATGATAACTACATATTTAAATATATTAAAGATTGTATTCGTATTTGTACAGTATTACCTGTAAAACTGATTTGTATATCCTTTAACGTAAATGTCTTCAGGAAAGTGTGGTATAACACCTCACTATTTTCAAACAATAACACTTTTATTCATCAGAGACATGTTTTCGCATAAGAACATTGATAGAAACAATTAAATCTATCCTCCCACAGTGTAGCAGATGATAAACTTGAGCGTCACGCTTTGCTCCTTGGCAATGTGTATGTGTTTGTCCATCCAGTTATACTATAGAGATCAATGCTTTTAATAGGCTAATATAAAATACAGCAATGATGTTCTTGTTAATGATTTAAACATTTTATTTACTACAATTATTAATAGTAATAACCATAATACTAAATATATGTATGCTAACTATATGTAGTTGTATTGTTTTTCTCAGGCTGTTTTTTATTTTATAATAGTTTTTATTTTATATAATTTAATATACTATATTGTAAATAATAAAAAATATTTATTAATAATGAGTCGTATTTTATTTAAAAGAGGGGGAAATATTAAATAGGGCATCAATATATTTATTAAATTTAAGTCCAGTGGTGTCAATAAAAAAATAGTAGGCCTACATAAAATAGATGATAATAGAATGGTGGGCTAGCTCAGATTTAAAATGAATACAATACTTTGGTTCAAAACCAACTTTTACATTTAACAACAACAAAAATTACAATCTCGGGGTAAAACTTAAAATAATAATGCATAAAATCGAACACGAGACTCTCTAAGGACCTCTGGGTCAAGTTGGGGAAAAAATATACTTTTACTCTACCCAGTCAACAATGGATTCACCTTGCGTACAACAATACCGGTCTCCAAGGTCAGCATCCCTGGGAACTGCTTGCAGGTGAGACCTTGTTAAAATAGGTGTGTTTTTTGATAGAAATAGTAACAAGGTGGCTAACATTGAATCGTGCTGATAATATTATAAAATGCTTAACAACGGATTTGACTTTGAAAAAAATAACTAAGTCTAGTTTTTACTTTAATAAATAATTGTCAATCCAAAATTTTACCTTGCCTAACAGACGTCTGCATTATAAATTTAAAATACAATTCATAACTAAAAAAACAGTGCAGTTATTTGATATATTAATATAAAAAATCTTAAGTCCAGTCTTTGTGAATGGTTATTGAAATAATAATAAAAATAATATAATTTGTTGAGACACTTTAATTAATAGATGTCCTTTATGAGTTTAAAAGTTAAAATAAATGAATAAAAGAACATAAGACATTACATTCGTGTCGAAGAAATGACTCTGGCCAAAAGATTCTTTCCATACTCATTCTTTTAAAAAACGTTAGCTTGAGAAAAAAATTTATATATTACTTTAGAAGAAAATAACACAAAGTCTTGAAATTGTAGAAGAAAAGTTCGATAAAGATAACGTCTGCGTAGTGAGGTCGAAGATATTAAAACTTAAAAAATAAAAAATGTTGATATCACCTCAAAATATATTCTGGGAAGTCATCATCGAAACTGTGAGTTGGTCCAAAACTCTAAAAGTCCATGAATCGTCATTTAAGAGTTCTACCATTGGTCTAAAGTTGTCGTCGCATCTCTGTTAGTCATTTTGATGAACACTTAACTGTTATTTTAAGAAATAACTGTTAAAATTTCAATTTTTGTTGCACTGAAAATAATGTGTGTCATCTTCTTTCTCTTTATCTCCAAGATGCCAGTCCCGCTTCTTTCTTCCAATTTTCCGCCTCTTGGCATTTCTCGTAGAGGTCCCAAAAATCTCGCGTATGTAAGTTTTAAATTTGAAATATATGTCTATAAATATGTGAAATTAAAGTAGAGATAAGGAATATCTGAGGGAAAGAAATAATAATTAAGAAGCTTGATAAAATTTGAACTTTTAACTAAGTGGACGCAGAATCTGATACCTGACAGTTTGACATAATTATGATCATCGTTAACAAACTTAATTTCTTCTTTTTTTTTCTTCGTGGGCCTTTTAAAATTAAAATGAACTAGATTAGATTACGTATCTGAGTCGTCACATCCTCCGACTTCCCCCTCTAACCCAGTACATTTCTTTCTTCCTCGTGTAGCGCGGCCATTATGATTCTCGTAGAAGACGTTAAAAATAAAATTATACCTGATCAGTATTGTTTTAAAATGTGGACAGAATATTTGGACAAAAACCCGGTAAATATGTATATTTCTTGTTCTGATAAAAGTGTGGTTATAATTATCTGGTGATTCCTTCGACGCAATGCAATGTCCGTTGGAAATATTAAGTTTGAAAATAAATTAATTAAATGTATTATGGCATCTGGCCGCATGGCATGCTAGTCACGTCAAAATAAATAAAGATTTTAGAATAAATTTAAACTAGAAAAAATATAAATCGACAGAATTAAAATTCTTACAATATAATATATAGGATACAAGTCATTGTTGAAGAATCAGACTTTTAGGCTTTTTGATCATTTATTTGTGTACGTTCTCCAATTTTAATTACATACGTTTCTAAACAGACATAAAAAAATGCCAAGCTGTGTTGCACTCTTTGTAAATAATTACCGAAACTACAAGGGTAATAATATATATCTTTTTACTCCTTTCCTAAGGATTCAGACATTTTCCGTATTTGGAAGCTCGAGAGGAATGACACAATTGATACAAATTTTGCTTGAATATGTTCCTTTCTTTTGCCGATAGTGACTTTGATATTTGTGGTGCTGAATGGAAAGTCAACTAAAATGTCTAGAATTTAAAACATATTGCAAGTTGCCAGTCTTAATACAATATTTCCAACACGTAAGTAATTTTGAACATATTTTAATTGATTTTTAAGTGTAATTTATTTATAAAATTTCATTTATTCAGTGATTCACTGAAGATTAATACAAAATGAACGTCAGAACACTCATTTCATTACACTGAATTATTATTTTACGCTTCATCAAAAGTGAAAAGGAATTAGATAATTTTAATGTCTGTGAAATATACTCAGTGATTTGCATAAAATAAAACAGCACGTGGCACCATTTTAATAAATGAAACAGTAGTTGATTATTCTCAATGATAAATGACACGTATTAACAAATTCCTTTAATTTTTATTTTCATTAAAAATTAATCACTTGAAATTATTCACACGTGAGAACAGAGCTTTAAGCGCTGAGTGACGTCACACACTCAGCCAATTGGATGTCTTTCTACAAATGGCGTCACCTTCTATTCTCTTCACATTTATATTTATCCCTTTTCTTTAGTATACATGCTCTGTGCTCTGTGCACATGTTGAAAGTAAAATAAATAATAAAAATAAGAGAGGCGAGTTGGATCTGTTTGCTTGATTTGTGTTGGTTTTCCTTAGTAATAACAACTGTTATGAGAATTTGGTGTTCATTTTTAAGTATGTTATGCACACGCTGAAGCTTATAAATGTAAACTAATGAAATTGTAGATTTTAAAATTTTTTTTTTAAAATGTGGAAAAATGTACTTGGTTTAGCAAAACCAATTCGATTGACAAGCTTTCTAGGTACTAAATGTACTGTCTCGCCACTTTTGAGGGATGGGTCTGCGTTGAATGTTAATCAGCAGTCCAGAACAACATTTATATTACGAAGGAAAACAACTCCTAGTCTTCACAAAAAAGGTAAACCGCAACATAAACTTAAAGCACGTCATTTTATTTATGAATTGGTAGAAGACACAAATACAAGAAAACATAAAAAGATGGAGATCATTCTGACGGATTATGTGTCCGGGCTTGGAGCCCGCGGTGATAAAGTCTCCGTTAAACCTAATTTGGCGTATAATAATCTATTGTTACCGGGCTTAGCAGTTTATTCAACACCAGAAAACTCTGAAAAGTATTGCACCCCTCAAGAAGAAGGTATTAAACCCAAATTCAGTTCACCTTATGCTTCAAGAACAGTAGGTTTCTTGTCAAAGATGACTGTAGCAATTGTAATGAATAAAGAAGTTCCCTGGAAACTGGAACCATGGCACATTCGAATGTCGTTCAGGAAAGCAGGTGTTGATGTTGCAGAACACGCTATAGAACTTCCAGAGAAGCCAATCACAGGGCCAAATTTGGACTTGGAATGCAAAATCTTTTACGTTACAATTACAGTGAATGGTACAGAGAAAGTTTCAGTTAAGTGCCAAATTCATCATTGGTCAACAAAAATTTCCGATCGGCTACCGTGGGTTGAAGAATTTTGGAACTTAGATAAAGAATATGTGTTTAGCGAAGAGACCAAAACTTTGGAACACATCAATGATAGTGCTGGATCTAGTCCACCTTAAGTGCCATTTAGGAAATAATTTTCATCTAAGCTTAAGCTATTATTTTTTTTTACATTAAATTCTGTTATAGTAAAAGGATTATGTAACCAAACCTGTTTTTTGTTGTCATTAATTGCTTGGTAATATAACTCAAATCCATCTGTTATTCAAGTTTCATTCACAAAGACTGGCTATCTGGATATGCACAAAAATAATAGCGTTGGCTAACTTAGTGTCTGGGCTAATTTGATTGTTTTTGCAGAGTATTTAGAAAAGGGAGAAGAACTGAAAGGAAAAAGTGTTTGTTTAAATCTGTTGAAATAACCCTAGCCTAACATATTTTAAGATATAAATAGAAAACCTTGAATTAAAGTTTGTAGAGTTTATTCTACCCAAAGTAATGTAGGAATTCATGACAAAATCCTTTTCCTATGACCCCTGCCCAGATATATAATGCAAGATCTTCGAAAATGATAAAGGAATGGTTGTTTCCTAATATGGACCAAAGTGTCTTACAGTTTGAACTAAAACTTAATTGATATTCAAGGTTCAGAAGAATTGAAGAGTAACTTTATGGGTGAGTCAATGTGTAGTTTTTGAACTAAATTTATGACTAAAATCCAAATGGTAAGAAACTTGGCATTTTTTTTTACTATGTTTGGGTCTACCTATAAATGTAAATTGGACTTTCCTGACATGAACATTACAAACAATAATTAAAGTAACAAGTTAACAAATGCACGTGTTAAAAATGCCTTAAGATTAGCAACTACAGCCTATACTCCAGATTTTAAACAAATTGCTGAAGGATATCACCCCCGACTTTTCTCATTAATTTCTTGATAACTAAAGTAGGTTTATTATATAATTTATATATATAGCCTATTAACTTTTCTAAATTTTAAAATAAAAATGTTTATCAGCTAGTAATATTATTAAAAAAACCTATCTCGGTGGCTTAGTTGGCTAATATGCTAGTTTTGTGTTGAGCCAGACTGCCGAGGATGAGGAGATCAAGGTTCGAATCTAGGTTGGTTGAACTGGGGGGGTGGTTTTTTCCTAAATGGTTTTCCACTCTCCCTCCACACAAATGCGGGTTCACTTCCTCCAAATTCAACCTTCCCAATTCCTAATCCATTAGTGTAATTAGTACTTAAGAATATAACCCGAACAGGTAGTAAGACGCGGTGCTAAATAAAAAATTATAAAAAAACCTTTAAAGATGGGGCATAAAATTAAAATTTGGCAGACAGGTAGAAGTAAAACTACAGATAACCAAATAAGTTTTACAATTTTAAATTTTTAAATGGTTATTGAACAAATGGGGGTAGGGTTTGAAGGGGCTTAAAATTTCAAATATTAATAGCTAAACAATTTATTTTCAGTATGATAGAAAATTTAAATTCAGAATGAAGGTAAAGAAAGAGACCACTTAAATAACAAGTAAGGTAAGGGGCCCGAATTTTGTCCCCGCACCTAATTTTGTCACCTTCGGTTTATCAATCCTGCCGCTAGGAACGCTATCGGTGCCAACGTGTGTGTAGGGGAGGGCAAACGAAGACACTTGTGAAATTTTAGTGATCCAATAAGCTTCTGTTCTGGTTTTACAAATATTTTTTGTTTTCTTGATAAGGCAAGCTCTTGCAATGCCATTATTAGTATTCATTTACGCCTATTTTAAGCGTTGTTTTTATAATTAGTTAGAGGGTTGTTCCTAATTTCGTCCCACTTCATGTTCCAAATTTCGTCCCCTGCATGAAATTAGGAACTCCTACTTTTAGTTTTTTTGTTGTTGTTGCTTTTTTTAAGATAGAGCCCCAGAAAAATTTAATAAAGAAGATTCAATGAAGTTAACTATTGATGCATTGCACAATAAGGAGTTGGGATATAAATAAGCCAGCAAGCTGTACAATGTTCCTAGGGCAAATATAAAAGATTATTTTAAAAAAGGAGAAGGCTTGCATGAAGAACAGTTAGTTGAAATAGAATAGAACGAAAACCAGTTCTGACACCAGATTTGGAGGATCAACTGGTTGGGTATAGTATTGAAATGGAGAATAAATTTTATGGTCTCCCATTGAAAGCCACATGCAAGGCAGTATCGGAGTAGTTCATGCGTTTGGATGGATTATGGCCGACTTGTTTGAGAAATGGCATTTCAGTTGTGCGTTTGCCTCCACTCTCCTATTCAACAGCGAAAATGCAACCACTTTATATGATGTTGCATTTATGTTTCCTTTCAAGAGTTTGTATGCTCAAGCAATTGAAATTATTTAGTTGCATAACCATCCTGGTCGCATAGTTAGCAATATCCAGTTACAGTTCATTGAAGCGAATGAGCGTGCTGCAGTCATGCAAACTGCTGTCGATGGATTTATACTGCATACAATGTTTCACATGATTCTATGAAACATGTTTCGGCACCAAAAACCATGTGAAATTTATTTGTGATATTTGCTTGGAAAGCTAAACACTCATCTTAATAATGATAAGGGTTTTTTTCCCCAAATTAACTTAATATTCTTTTTGAATTTTGCTAAATTTCTGTTTTAAATTCTCTTTAAGTATAAAATTTTGTATATAAAATGAATAAAAATGAACATTAAAGAACAAATTTCAAACATCGTAATTACATTTTTTCAGAATTTTTTTGGGGACGAAATTAGGAACACATTGTTTGGTTTTGCCAAAAGTAGGTATTTTTTAAATACATTTTTTATATAATAACTATTGATTATACAGGTGATAGAGCTTAGTTTCCAAGTAAAGGGCTAGTTAATGAAGGCAATGTCAAATTTTGGAGCTCTTACGGCAGTTATTACGGTTTCCAGGTACGATAAAGTGACTAGGGGACGAAATTTGAGCCCTTACCTGTTACTCACAATTTTAAAACTTTCTCTTTATATTATCATCATCTGTTTACAGCCTGTGGCCGGCTCAATTTAGTAAAATGCCTCCATCTTCTTCTATCCTTCCACCACTCTTCCTCCTTTAATTTATTTTATTCTTCTCCTTTGGAGACTTTCTGTTATCTGCTCCTCCCATCTCTTCCTTGGCCTCCCCTGCAGTCTTTTTCCCACATACTTCATTTGCAACATTTTCTTTGGCATCCACTTTTTTCCATTCTCATTACACGCCAATGCCATCTCAGTCTTGCTTCCTCTACTACTTGTCATGTATCCCCTGTATCCCAACTCTTCCTCAGATAACTTCATTCCTAATTTTGTTTCTTGTAACAGCTAACATGCTCCTCACAAACCTCATCTCCATGGCCTCCACTTTCCTAGTCTCTCTTACATGTTTCTGCCGCATATTATGTGACAATAGGTACAAAGTACACCCTGTATAATACTTCCTTACACTTCAAGGGGACTTCTCTTCTACATAGCAGGTCCTTTACGCACCTATATAACAACTCTCCTTGCTGTCCTCTTCTCATTAAATCCTCTCTACTTCAACCTTTCTTCTCAATCACGCTTCCAAGGTATTTTATGTTCTGTACTTTTCTCAGTTCTACTCCAGCCAACCTTAAAGCTTTATTAGGCCTTACCCTCTTCCTTGTCAAATAAATGTTACCATCACTTCACACTTTTCCATGCTAAATTTCATTCCACACTCTTTCATTAACTCATTCCATTCTTATAATTGTTCCTTTACTTCCTCTTCCTTCTCTCCTCCATACCATCAAGTCATCAGCAAACATCATGGCTTTTATTTTTTCCTCCCCGAGTTCTCCTGCCACTTTGTTCATGACCATTTCCATTATCATTACAAATAGTAATGGTGAAAGGGCACTCCACTGCTTCACTCAATTTTTTATTTGGAACTACTCCGTCCTTCCACTTTCAGTCTTAACACAACTCCTGTTATCTTCATCCATGCTTTTCACTCTCATTACCACTCCTCTTTCCATTTCTTACTCCTCCATCGCTTTCCAAACTTTATTTCTATCCGCGCCATCATATGCCTTCTCTACATCCATAAATACTGTTACCAAGCCTTTCCCATGTTCATACCTTCTTTCCTCATATTGAAGATATTGTCTATTCTAGACATCTGTTCCCTAAATCCGTGCTGTTCCTCTCTCCACCTTCTTTTCATTTTATTTCTATTTTCTTTTCCAGAATCTTAATTATATATTTTTGTACAGTGGCAAATCAGCGTTATCTCCCTATAATTTGTACACCTCTTCCTGTCTTATTTCTTGAAATTAGGTATCATAACTCCTTTTTTTTCAGTCTTCCAGTACCTTATTCTGCTTCCAAACCACTCTCAGCACCCTGTATAACCATTGTTCACCTGCTGCCCTTATAATTTTCCCAGTCAGTTCGTCCACACCCGGTGCTTTTCCTTGTTTCATTCTCTTTAATGCGTCCTCTACTTCTTTCCATGTTGGACCTCTTTCCTCCTCTATTTCACTCTCATTCCTTTCCTCTTCCAGGTTGAACATTTTCTCAAATTATCTCATCCATAATTCGTTTTATTCCTCTTGTGTCTTCAACATTCTTCCTTCTTCATCTATCATTATAACTTCTAATCGTTTCTCTCTCCTCCTGTTTCTTACTTGGCTATATAACACCTTCTTACTTCCTTACACATTCTGTTCCAGCATTTATTTCCAGTTTTGCATCCAATCCTTCCTGGCTTCCTGTACAACTCACGTCACTATTTTCTTCTTCTCACTATATTCTTCCTCTATTTCCTCATTCCTATTCTTAAAACTCCTTCTGAATGCTTTATTATTCTCTTCTACTGCTTCCTTCACCTTGTCGTTCTGGTGTACCCTTTCACTTCTTATTACTTGTCCTCCTACATACCTCCTCTGCTACTTCCACCAGACTTTTCTTAAACCTTTCCCATTCACCCTCTACACTTTGCTTCTCATCCTTAGGTATTAAGCTTTTTGCCTTTCTTAGGTCTTTTTCCTCTTCATTTTTAGCCTCCACACCTTTATTCTTCTTTCTTGTCTTACTACCTTTCTCCTACATTCCCATCCCTTTATGTCTGCCACCAATAACCCGTGGCCACTATCTAAGGACAAACTTTGTATTATCTTGATGTTTAAGGCCTGTCTTTTCATTTCTTCATCCATGATAAAATAGTCTATCAATCTATCACCAACTTTTTATCTCCATCCCAACTGAATCTAGTCATATTATGACTTTCTTTCCTTCTTATATCAGCTGTCTGTCACTTTCACTTTATTTCTTGCACATAACTTTAACAGTCATCTACCCTCCTCGTTTCTCTCTACCCATCCTTCCTTCCCTAACACCTCCTCAAACTCTTCTCTCTCTTTTCTTACTTTTGCATTCAGATCGCCCATAACTATCCAATACTTGTTTCCCATATGCCTTTCTAGGTCTTCCTCAAACTTGTCTTTTTCTTCTGCTGGGCACCCCACTCGTGGGGCATACACTTGTATCACCTCCACCTTTTTTCCTTTGTCATTAATTGTTGTCTTCGCTATTCTATCATTCATCCCTACTACTTCTGCCTGTAACCCTTTTCTCACTACAAAGCCTACTCAGTTTCTCCTCCCTTCATCATTCCCTAACCAATGTAGAATGAAGCCATTCCTTAGTTCTCTCATGTCGCTCCCTCTCCACTTGGTCTCACTTTGGCCCAGGACATCCCATCTTCTTTCGTCCATCAAATCAACAATCTTTTCCATTCTCCCTCTCTTTATATGAGAACGTAATAAAGTCACTCACCAGTCACAAATTTTAGATTACCTAATAGAAAAACACTGCCGAATCATTCACATTCATTATTTAAAACCATAATGTAACTTATCGTAAATTTTGCCACCAAATAGAATTACTCATCTGATTGCAAATATATGCGACTATGCTACATCTCTTTAATACCTGTCAAGCTCATTATTATTTTCTTTTATATCTATGACAGAACTTCAATAATTGCCAATATGACAAATGTGTATAGAGAGGAAGAAGGTTCTTTTTTCATTTATTTAAGTATTTAACATGCACTTTCTGAAAGGAGTGATTATTATTTTACACACCAAAATTGATATTGTACCTTTTACTTCCCCTTCGAAGAAAGTTGTGCTACAGACTTTTATTTCTCAAGAAAAATCTGTTGACCTCGGATTTGAACCCACAAACATCAGATATTGAGGCGAGCAATTTATCCCAAGAGCACACAGGTCAACAAGAAGGTTCTGAAATGACCTCACATTTGGTGAAATGAGGTTTGATGGTTCAACGAAGTAAACAACAAATTTTTTGGCTCCATGGTCTGGCTTGTCATGGTTAAAATAATTTATTTACATTTAATACATTATTTATTCAGTATGTTAACATATAATGTACATAATCTGCTTTTAGTATGCACTGTAGTTCTTGTTATTTACAGAACATTTGTATATGTACAAGTCTTAAAGTTTAAATCTTCTGTAAGCAAACACTTTAATATAATAATAATAATATATGTAATGACTCACTGATATTAAATTTTAATACACACAAACACACACCTTACATCCTTATTATATTATAAACATCTAATTTAAAGGTCACCTTCTTTGGCTGTTAATGTAGTTTGCATTTATTTAAGGCTCTATTAACCTACACATTCATGTTAAGCAGAAAATACGTATTATCGGTTTTTTGCTAAACTAAAATTAAATTTTAAAATATTGGTTATTAAAATAGATAGCAGCCAGCTTTCTTTATACAACACATATATTTGTAGGCCAATATTCAATTAATCCACCATTTATTGACTCAATATTATAGTTATTACACTTACAATACAAACTTTCATGTACTCTTAGGCTATGTAGTGTGTTATTCGCTGTGACTTTTGTCATTCTAAGAAACATTTTGTGCGCAGATAAATAACATATAAATGTACAGTGTAAAGGGATTTAAGTGATAGGAAGGAAGCCAACCTGAAAGAATAGTTAAGTCTTAATAGAAACAATTCAACTTTTCCATTTCTTCATAAGTTCTTCAAACTTACACATTCATTTTCTCTTATATGTTTTTATTTCTCTCTCCTGTTTTTTTTTCCATCACATATCACTTTCAGATATATTCCTTTTATCATCTTATGAAATAGATAAAGACAAAATTGCAAGTTTCAATTATGCTCATACTTTTTAAAATGTGACTGTCAATTTGTTTACAAAAGTGTGTGAAGAGTGAAGAAATGGAAAGGTTTATTTGTTTCCATCAAGGCCCGAACCACCTATCCTCTAACTATAAAAACACCTGCTCCGGTGGCTACATGGTCTAACAGGCTCTCTTGTGTTATACTAGACTGTATAAGATGGGGAGATCAGGGTTCGATCCCAGTCAGGTGCATTGAGGGTGGTTTTTCCTAAATGGTTTTCCACTCTTTCTCCATGAAAATGTGGGTGCACTTACTATAAATCAAACCGTCCTAATCCCCAACACATTAGTGTAAAGAAAACATATGCATACAATCCAACAGGTAGTAAGATGCGATACTAAAAACAACTATAAAAAACGATAGTTTATGGAAAATCTGGCAATGTAAGAGTATCACTTAATGTTTATCAATAACCAAAGTTGTCATTACACTAATAAAAATGTGTTAAATTTAGTTGCAGGTTTGTATAACATTGACGCCTTTTCAGCTTGTGACAAAGAACTGTGTAAAAAAGAAATCTTGGTAAATTCAGGGCTACAAATTCCTCGAACATAAAAAATAAAAGCCCAAAGAAAAACACATAATTTCAAATTTAAGTGCACATTTATATCTTAGGACATTGTAGCCTTTATATATATATAAAGGCTATTTTTATAAATATATATATAAAGGCTATTTTTATAAATATATATATAAAGGCTATTTTTATAAATATATATATAAAGGCTATTTTTATAAATATATATATATATATTTATAAAAATAAATATCTGACAGTTCACCATGTAATTTCATGCCGGTGTGCAATGTGTTAAAACTACACAAAATTATATCCAATAAATGATACTGACCAAATTTGAGTTTTTAGTGTGTTTATTATAGTCATCTTTCAGATTTTTTATGGACTTTATTTTGTTTTATAGAAGAAAAATTTAAAAAAATAAACTTTTTGTGTTAGGTTTTTTACATACAACTTTTTTTATTGGACAGAAAAAAATATTTGTACACATTTTGTTACAAAAACTAGAAAAAAATTATCATAAACGAATTACAAATTAAATAAAAAAAATAACATTTAGGCCTAATAATAATTTGCCTTTATGTGGTAAAGAGCAAAACCATTTTGCACACACAATGCTACATTGCAGTTTTCACATCTTACGGGAAGTGCTGCCACCTAGTATTTTTTTATGAACTAAAAGTGTCTTAGGAAACATTTACAGAACATTATACCCGAGCGTATCTCGGGCCATTGTGTATGTAAGCATTTAAAAGAGGACCCCGAGTGAAGCTCGGGCATGGTAACAATATATATGTACGCTAGCCCAAGCATAGTTCGGGTGTGGAGTTCAATGTGTTGATAGTGTCCAGGCAATGTTACTCTCTACAACTGGTCCGAATACAAAAGCTAACTAATGACAATAGTATTGTGTTCATATGACCACATCACAATTTTGATGCCTGTGTAAAGTGTTTGGCGTATGAGCTTGTTATCATCGGGTTACCATATTTTACACAAATATGAACAAAATCTAATTTCTATGTCTAACATTTTACTTGATTTTAAACACAGATAGTACTTGGTGTTACTCTCAACCAAAAGCACAAGAGAGGAACTAATTCATCCACCAAATTAGCTTAGAATAAAATATAACAAAGGAGTTACCATTTTCAAGTTAATATTAGTAAGTACGAGTTACTTTATTTCACTACTTAATTGACAATGTTTTGATCATTTACTTTTTAACATTAAATCTTTCATTAAAACATTAAATTAAATGTTTCCATTTTCATCGGCTTGGCATTATTTCCTATTATATGTATGTAGAATACCAATAAATAAAAATCACAAAAATACATTTTTTACTCAATAATTAAACATAAATCTAGTGTTTAGCCTTTTATACTAATTTTTTATTGAAAATACCTATTTTTGTCTACTAAAAGTATTTAAATATCACCACACAAATTCGGCTTATACTTTCTTCAAACTCACTAATCAAATTTGTGTGAATCACATAAAAACCAAACAGGAAATACAATTTAAGGATAGTTTTTTGTGATACTTAAATATTTGTGATGTTGTTAACTTTATTTCAGACTAAGGGACAATCTTATGACTACTAAATAAATATTGCTATCAGGAGATTTAAGTTACCGAACAGATAAAAGTTATGTCCACTTTAATATTTTAAGACCTGTTTTGGTTGCTGCATGGTCTAAAGTGCTACTCTCACACTAGACTAGACTGCCAAATATGGGGAGATCAGGGGTTCGATCCCGGTTGGGTGTACTTAGGGTGGTTTTTCCTAAATAGATTCCCACCCTTCCTCCATGCAAATGTGAGTACACTTCCTCTAAATTCAACCTATCTAATCCCTAACACCTAAGTGTAATTAACACACAAGCATAAAACCTGAAAGGATAGTAAGACTCGGTGCTAAAATAAATATGTTTTGAGCATATTATAACAGAGTTTACCTGCCGGATAGCTATTGGTAGGATAAACACAATTTCATGCAGACCATGCAAGGTTCCTACTGTGTCAGACATCATTCCTCGGCCTGCCAGCAATCCAACATCGCAGAATATTTCCTCGTGCTGTTGTGTGAAGTTGACCAAATAATTGAAATTGTTAATGAAAACAGATAACATTTATTGCGGGCATCAATGCATAAACAATAGAATACAAGCTACAACCTTTTTTATTTATTTTCACATCAAAGAGCCAAATTAGTAGAAAATGAAATGTTAAGAGCCACAAATATATTTTCATAACTATAAAAAAAGATATTGAATTACAGGTGTATGTGAAAACATTTAGTGTGACTTTGAACTTGAGTTCCTTCAGCTAACTTTTTCAAATTGTAAATGTATTTGGTGTTTTATAAATGTACTAAAATTTTCAACTGTTAACCTAATTTAATACCCATTTTTGGTATAATGCATAGTAGAAATAATTTTTTCCACAACTATATGTTTAAGCCTTAAAAAGTTATATTAGACCAAAAGCAAGCTTTCAATGGGGTGTGGTAGGTGTAGGGAAGGGGGTGTAGCAGGGATGTCAAACTAACAGATAAAATATTTTTTTCATTTCATTTATTGGAGTTATACCGTGCACTTTCTGAACCAACAGATTATATTGGCACAAGATTTATAAACTAACTTAAATCTAGAATAGACGCAACATCCAACTTTATTCTGTTAATTCATAATTGTGAAGGGGTAACCCACATTTCACCAATGATATATTTTTTGGCCATAGGAATCAAACCCAGGACCTATAACTCCAACAAGCAGAGAGTTCCAGCATTTGAATGTGATGTCTTGTGGCATATTATTTGTTGGTGCAAGGATAGTTTAAACTTGTGTAGCCATTTCTTATTCCAATTAAGTCTTTGACTTTGCACAGTTTGAAAAATATATTTATGCTGAAGTAGTGTTTTCTTTCGCAACTCAACATCTTTTTGTCTGCCATCACCGTCAGGATATTTCTTACTAAAATAGGAATGTTTTCCTCTAAAGTGTTGTCAAACATTGCTTGATTTGTGGTTCTGGAGTCTAGAATGCCAAATTAAGCACTCTTTTAGGAAGTTGCGTTGCGCGTTTCACACTCCCTCCTAATGAGTTCTGATAGAATGAAACCTAGGTCAGAACCTTATGTGGTAACAATCGATTTTCTTCAATAGACAGCCATTACCTCTTTGTCCAGTAGCAGCAATGTGAAGTGTGTTCTTTTCATTTTAAAAGCTGGTGTTTTTTTTCTCTTTTATGTATTTCTATCTACCTTTCCCGTACCTTCTTCCAAAAATAACAAATTAAGTATTGAATTAATATATTAATTTTTATAAAAGCAAAGTGATAGTTCCATATTTTATTAAATCCTTTGGTTTTGTCTGCAATTTTCTTTTTCTTTTTTTTTAGCTGACAAAAAACAAACAAAAAAAAAAACACTTCACCACATAAATATGTATTGTCCACCATTACAAATTAAAGTATTTTAATAACTACAATCTGCACGATTATACCACCAGTGCACAGTGAACCAACATGAATGACCAGGTCAGCAGCATTCCCGCTTTACACTCACACCTGTCCCTCATCTATCACACTTCACACCACCCCACCTAGCTTTTATAGTAGTACAACACTCAGATTTGTCTCCAATATAAAACATTCCACAAAATAGGTGGATTCATTAACTCGGGTGATTCTGTTGGTTTCACAGAACTTCCATTGAACATGGCAATATGCAATAATTAGATAACTGGCTTCCAATTTTATTTATAGTGTGCAAACAATAGCTATAAATTTAAAGAACATTTTATGAAAAGAGCCACAATTTTTCGTTCTTAAAATCTTGCATGTCGTTCCAGAACAACACATTCTTGAATCCCAATTTAGAATAATAGGCACTTTTATCAGGTCAGTTTGGGAATACTCATTTTCTTTGTCAGCTATATAGCTAAAACATTTTTTCTAACATTGCCTCTTACTATCATCACTAAAAGCAGGGGTTATTTTTTGTATTAATCAAGCTAATACCTTAAAAGTGAGGGTTTAATTTAGAGGGAGTGTACCCACATTTTCACAGAGTGGAAAGCCATTTAGAGAAAATCACTCTCAATACACCTAACGGGAATTCCAACTCTAAGCTCCATGTCACTGGCATCCACGTCCATAGCGAAGAGTAATGCCTTAGACAAGGGGTCTGCAACGGGTCTACTGCGATCGGTCAGTCAATCTCGTGACAGTTTTCAGTTGATCGTGTAAGAAAACTACATCGTTAAAGAAATATCTTCAAGTCTTTTAGAAACCCCCCTGCCTTTTGAATATTCAACCACCCAAACGGGTTGAAACAATTTTAATACAAAATATTAAATAGGGTTTAGCTGTTTTTTCCAAGCACCAATGTCGCTCATTTCATTTATTTAATATACAATATTACAAATGTAATATGAAAAATGACACACATACTTTTTTTGAATACAATTTTTTATTCATTAAAAACTAGTAAAACTATTAATTTACATAAAAAACCAATCATTATAGTATATAAAAAATGTGGCAACTTTTTGATAAAGGAGGAGGGGGATGTACAAGGTAAATAATAATTTCAGAACTCTTTGATATAAATTCAAAATGTTCAACCCATCATCAACCGTTTCCAGCATGTGGCTGGGTCAGTTTAATAAAATGCCTCCATGTCACTATTTTCTTCCACCATTCTTCCTCCTTTAATAACTTCTATTAGTCTCCTCCTTAAACACTTTCTGTTATCTGATCATTCCATCTCTTTCTAGGTCTCCCTTGCAGTATTTTACCTTCAAACTTCATCTCCATCATTCTCTTTGATATTCTTTACTGTTCCATCCTCATTACATGTCTGTATCATCTCAGCCTTGCATGTACTCCCTGTACCCCCACTCTTGCCCTGACAACTTAATCCCTAATTTTGTTATTCCTTGTGACAGCTTAAATGCTCCTCACAAACTTCATTCCCATGTTCTCCACTTACCTCGTCTTTCTACATTCATTGTTCATGTTTCTGCTACATATGTGACAATAGGAACAAAGTACACCCTATATGCACTTCCTTACACTTCCAAGGGCACTTCTCTTCTCCATAGCAGGTCTCTTACACAGCTATAGAACAATTCTCCCCGCTGTCCTCTTATTATTAGATCCTTTCTACTCCCACCCTTGGCCTCAATCATGCTTCTAAGTTATTTAACACACTGTACCTTTCTCGGCTCTTTTCCTCCAAATTTATAGCTTTACTAAGCCTTATCCTCTTCTTTGTCATCTTCACTTCACTGTGCTAAAATTAATTCCAAGCTCCTTCACTTCTTCATTCCATTCCTGTACTTCTCTTCCATCTGCTCCCATACCATCAATTCTCAAGCAAACATCATGACTTTAATCTTTTCCTTCTTGAGTTTCCTCGGCACTTTACATTACCATTTCCATTACCATTACAAAGAATAGTGGTGAAAGAACATTCTCCTTCTTCACTATTTTTTTATTTGTTACCAATCTGTCCACCCCTTCTCCATCTTAAGACAATTTGTGTTATCCCCATACAAACTCCTCACTCTCAATATAACTCTTCTTTCCACTCCAGCCTCCTCCAGAGCTTTCCAGACTTTATTTTTATCCACACTAGCATATGGCTTCTCCACATCCATAAATACCATTACCTACCATTAGCAAGTTCTTCCCAAATTCAACTGTCAGTATAAATTATTAATAATTTATTATTATTATTTCAAATCAAGAACATAGATATAGGTTAAGATTATGTTTATTTGTTTTCATCTTTTTCATCAAGAGTAGCTAACAATTATTATTATTTTATGTTTTAATTTTTTTTTACATCCATTATTGTTTCCTGCCAGTGGCCCGGGTCAGTTTTTTTGATTCAAGCCATATATTTTGCACTATCAGCTTGTTAGTCCTGTCATAGCTTCATATGTCTTATAATCCAACTTAATTATTTCTCTTGTTTGTTGATCATAAAGTGTTGACCCTGAAATCTACCATCAAGCAATATCTCTCTCTATTTCACTTGCCTTACAATTTTTTTCTCTCCCTAACCAGTAAGCCACATCTACTACCATGAGCATAGGGGAGGGGGGAGTTTAGGGGGTTCAAACACTCCCACTCCCCCAAAATTTTTAATATAAAGCTCAAAGATGGCCTTGTATAAAACTTCAAATAATTTAGAGAAACATTCACTTTTCAAAACATTTCCATGGAAGGACCATTCCAAATAGTTTCTAAAGTCCTCCAATTTCCTAACATTAACTGAGGGAGAGGAGGGTAGTAGGATCCTAAAAAAACCTTTTTTGTTACTTGCCCCCCTCCGTCTTCCTCTCTCACACACAAATAAAGCCCTACCAATACTGTATAAAGTAACAACGTTCTTATTTCTTAGGGTTTAGTACTAAGTATTAACATGTATTTACGATTTTGAACCCCCCTCCTCCTCCAAAGGTCAGCGGTCACTTAGCCAAATACACCATAACAGGCCGATGATAGGATCGGTAATGGCCCAGCCCTACTATTAAATACTTCCTCAATCATACAGAACATTTAGTTCCCTTTGTGTACTTGGTCTGCAAATAAATGTCGAGTTAAGGAATTAAAGACTATTTGCCATGTATTTCTCCGTAGTTAAGATTTCAAATGCAGTGTCATGGAACAACTTTTAAGTGTATCATCTTTTGAAACAACCATGAATCCAATACTTATTTTTATTGGCAAATAATGTGTTTTAAGTTCTTAATGTTTATCATGGGTAATTTTTCTTGTTAAAATTGCCATTTTAAAATCAATGTTGCAAATACTGTGTAGCAAAACCTAAATCCTAAAACATACAATAAACATTTTATTTTTGACAATTTGGTTCCAAAATTACTGTCTTGAAACAAACATATTAATTTTAAATAATGCACAAAATCATTGATAGTAAACTACTACTAAAAAAAATGACATTGTCTTCCACAAAATTAATTTGTAAATACAAAAATATTTTTGTGATTGCTTGCAAAAAAAAATAAATAAAAAAAATACAATTTTTCTAAATGTACACATGATAAAATTGATACTCTACAAACCAAGTAATGTATACACTCTATTTACTTTATGAGGTGATGCTTTGTTTACCTTCATTAATTGACAACCTAAACAAAGTGTAATAGAAACCAAAACAGAGATCATAAAGTGTTTCATCACACTATAATATACAACCAAATACAAAATTAGTCACAGTAAAATTTGCTTAGTGCTTAGCGGATGAAAATACATACACATAAACAGCAAATGTAAATAATAAAAATAAAATTTATATCAGTAAGGGTGTGATAAGTCCACTTTTCCAATTCGAAGGGAAGCCAAAATTAAGTAAAATATTGTATTGTGTGTATTTATTTAACTTACGTTAGAATGATATTAAAGGAAATCATTGCAATTTTTTGTATATAATGTTTTATGCTAAATTGATAAATCACTATTATAACAACATATAATTCAATCACTACAGACCTGCTTCAGTGGCTGCATGGTCTAAGGTGTCACTCTCATGATTGACTAGATTGCAGATGATGAAATTGGGATTCAAATTCTGGTCATGTGTACAAGGGTGGTTTTTCTAAAAATAGTTTTTCATCCTCCCTTCATACGCAGTGCTTAAAAAAACTACAGACATTTCACATATGAATATTAATTGCCATGTATGTAACAAGAAAAAAGGATACAAATTGAAAATAAATGTTTTGAGATTTTATTTTGCAACACTTTGTACATAGCACACCCTTACATTTAATTTTTTTTTTTAATCCATACAAGTATACATTTTTTGATTTAATTATTCAATGCTAGATATATTTTAATAACTTACATCTATATTTATTGTCACAACCTTAAATGAAGATCTAGCATGACAAATTTACAATAATATATAATATAATTATTAGTACAACCTGTAATACTGCAGCATAATTTAGGGGTCAATATAATATTAAGTGAGGCCTTAGTTTACTTCAAAATATAAGGCTGCATTGGCAGGGTATAGCATTTTGATGTTTAATTTAACATTAGAATAAATAATTCATTAAAAAAGAAAAAGTCCAAGATAATACATAAGCATCACAAAATGCTAATTATGATATTATAAAGTAAGTTGTGAAAACATTTAACAACTACCTTAGTGAATCAAATGAATGTTAATAAATGTTTGTTGAATGTGTTATACTTATCAGCAACTAACTTCAATACAATAAAAATAAAAATATTTTGAGGTTATAAAGAATGTATATACATAACTATCATTTGTTTTGTATATTTTATTCAAATAAGTCAAAAAAATCTACTTTTAATTAGAGTTGGGTCGAATCCAAATCTCAAGTCCAAATCTACAATTTACCTTTGAATCCCGAATCTCAAATGTGAATTAGAATCTTGGAAAAATTTTTAACCTAAGAAGAAATATAGATATAAGAGAATAATATAAAATACAAATAGTAAGGGTGTACCGATGCAGATACCAATGAATCGTTATCGGGCGATTTTTAATGCATCGGCAATTAATCATGATTGGCGATTATTATGTCGATTAATGGATTTTTTAAAAGTAGAATTTAAATCAAAATTTTCTTGTCAAGAAGTTAGTGATAAAAATTGCAAAAAACAAAACATATACACACTGCATCTGGATTGCGGGCTATGCAAAGATTACATTACCATATATATCTATCTGGAAGAAGGTACATACAGGAAAGGTGGATAGAAACATATAAAATGGGACAAACACAATATGGCTTTTACAATGAAAAGAACACAGTTCACACTTTACATTGCTACCATTGGACAAAGAGGTAATGGTAATAAGATATATTATATATTCGCATCCAATGTCCTTTTGCTGTGTTTGTCCTTTATGTTTTACCTTTTGCATGTTCCTATTTATGTGTCCTATAATTCTTTACAATTTTCCATTTTCTCCCTTTTGTGTTTTTTGGTTTCCTCTTTTAGAAAGTTGCGTTGCGCGTTTCACACTTCTCTCTGATGAGTTCCGATAGAATTAAACCTTCGAGGGATTGGGTGGTGACGATCGATTTTCTTTAAGAGGCAACCATTACTTCTTTGTCCAATGGCAGCAATGTAAAGTGTGAACTGTGTTCTTTTCATTGTAAAAGTCATGTTCATCCCTTTTATATGTTTCTATCCACATTTCCTGTACCTTCTTCCAAATATAATACATTACCAGATAAAGAAATCTAAGCTTATACCGTTGATAAAACTAATAATCTAGTTTCAACTTTCACCGGTTATGCATGAAATATTTTTTTGTATGCATACAATCTTTCTGTATTAATTACATTAGCTGTTATTCTCTTAAGCATTGTTATTAATAAATAATCGATAATCGGGATTAATTGATGTAAATAATCGTAACATGAACGATTATTTTAAACAATCGGTAATCAATTTTACTGAATCGGTACACCTCTTAACAAATAGTAACTAAATATTAACATTCTTTCTTATAACCCATTCATTATAAAATTCATACATTCAGTTAAGTGTTAAATTACTGATCTGGGGCCTAGTTAAGTTCATATTATAATTATAATCGCTTCTGAACCATCAATAAACTGTATTGAGCTCTAAAACAAATATCTTTGAGGATCTTTAAGGCCCATCCCTACATAAAACATAAAAATGGGGCACACCCCCATTCATTTGAAAGAATCGTACTATCAACAGTTTGTATATTGAGGTAGATTTTATTACTTGATTTTATACAGGTTTTTTTTTTACAAAAGATACTTGAGAAGTTTGACAAATAGAATTTTAATTTAAGTGATGTTTATTGCAAAATGTTACTTTAAGTAATATCTCAAATTATTTTAAAGAAGTTGCAACATTTATTTTCTCGCCAAGAAAACAAACTTTAAAATCTTAGCACAGTTCAATGCATTCCTAATGTTTTTCAAATTTAATCCTAACTATGCAAATGAAATAACATAAAATGATTCATTTACCAAGTCAAAACATGAAAATACACCAAACACTATGAAAACAACATGTATTCAAAGATTTTTAAAACAATAATTGTCTTTAAATAATAATCATTACTAAATTCTTAAATTTATTGGTTTTTTTAGCATCACATCTTGGGTTATATGCTTATGAATACGCTTATGTACTAATAATTATGCTAATGGTGTTAGGGATTATTAGGAGGATTATATTTAGAAGACCTGTGCCTGCATTTGCGTGGAAAATCATTTTGGAAAAACCCATCCTCAGTATACCCACCCAAGATTCGAGCCTCTATCTCCCTGTCAGCGGCAGTCTAGTCTATTGCGTGAGTAGCGCCTTAGACCATGAGGCCACCGAAGCAGGTTATTTGATTTTGACATCAAACAATGATGAAATAAATGGACCACGAGAGAGCTCAAGAAAGATATGGGAGGAGCAGCAGATAACAGAAGTGTCCAAGTGAGAGGAGAAGAATGGATGCGATTAAAGGAAGAATAATGGTGGAAGGAAAGAGTAAATGGAGACAATTTACTAAACTGACCCAGTCACAGGCTGGAAACATTTGATGTTGATAAGTTAAAATAGTTTCTGCAGGTGGAATATAATGTCGACAAATTCAAAAATATTGAAAGGAAATGTTTATTTATTCCTTGCTTGGTAACATTTATTTTTTACATCATTGATATAATGATAACACTACCATATTGTGGGAAAAGTATTGGGTTTAAATAAAAGTAAAATTAAATCAAAGTATAATTCCATTTCTATAACCTTGATAAGATTTGATTCCTTATCTGAATTCTTTACAGAAAAAAATACAAAAGCATGTGATTGTAATCAAGCAATATGTGTGTTTGAATTTTTTTTTTTAATATCGTCATGTTGAATGGCTGAAATAGATGATGATGATTGGTATTTAATATTTAAAAATATATGTGATTTTTTCATACCATTAAATATTTTTATTTAAAATAATTTACTTTTTAAGGAAAACCTCTTTTCCTATTTGAGGTTTATAATTTTGAAGAAGGCAATAAAAATAAGCTTTCAATGAAACTGCAGGAAATATGAAGCTTGCACATTTACCAGAGAAACTTTACTCTTGACATAACATGAATACAACCCACTTGGGTGGCCGCATGGTCTAACGCGCTACTAGTAGACTAGACTGCCGATGACGAGGAAATTGAGGTTCGAATCTTGGTCAGGTGCACCGAGAATGGTTTTTTACAAAATGGTTTTCCACTTTCCTTCTGCACAACTGTGGGCACACTTCCTTTAAATATAATCTTCCCAATCCCTAAAACTATTAGAGTATAGCCCGAATGGGTAGTAAGACGTGGTGCTTAAGAATAAAACCATGAATAAAGACAGGACACACCAAGCACCACATTCAGTTTTTATCACATTATAATACACTTCATCTCTGCAGAGGTGAATATTAACTATACTTTGGTATTATTAACCTTATACCAAAGCTTGGTCACTCTTCAACACTCTTCTATCTTCTTCAATGGCTCTAGTGCAGTGTTTTTTAAAGTGTGGTCCATGGCGACCTATCAAATAGTCTGCAGGAACATAGGAAATTTAATAACAATAATGAATTAAAGAATGTTGATAACTTCTTCCTTTCTTCTGTATTCTATAGTAGAAATAGTCACGCACACATCTAAACACAAATAGAGTAATATTTCGGCACTGTTGCCTTTATCATACACAAAGATGTGACCTTTGTGCATTAGATTTTTCCCAAAATTTTCCCCTTTGCCTTAGTGGGCTTTCTTAATTTACTCTTATTACTTTATTTTTCCTTTTTATTTATTTTTATCAATTTCCATTATTATAAAATTATTTAGCCAATGGGCCACCTCATTTTTAAACATAGTACAAAAATTTTAAATGTGAAAAGTTAAATTTGAAATATTCATACTGTGTTCTATTTATTTCCTCGGCAAACGCAAGTCATATAAAAAAGGAAGTCTGTACTAACCTTATATCAACAAATCTTAACAAATATTTATAAAAAATTATGGGGTTTCAAATATTAAAAATAATTTAAAAAACTTTCTTACCAATTCACTGTATTTGAATGATATTTTTGTTTAACATTTTATTTAGTAAATTAATTTTTGTCTTGTATTTATATTTGTAAATTGAAATCGCCTAAAAATATACTTCCTCACCCCCTGTCTCCAGAACCCTGGTCGTCCCCCCAATGCACCTTCCATTTGGTGGTCCTCCATCATCAAAACTTTAAAAAACACTTATCTAGTGTACCTTGGGAGAAAAAAACTGCTTAGTAATCCATGAAAATTGTTATGTAAATGTCAGGCAAAGAAACCAACCAGAAAGGATAGTTATGTTAGGTTTTGATAGAGAACAATTAAAACTTCTCTCGCTCTTTATTTCTTCACACACACTTCATACTTGCTTCTATCTTCTGATCACTTTCACAACCACACATGGTTCAAATTACGTTAAACTGTGAACATGATGAGGGGTAATCAGAAGGGAAGTGTGTTTGAAGGAATAACTTTATTTGTTCCTCTCAAGGCCTAAGCAAGTTATACTTTTGGGCCGGCTTCCTTCTCTATCACTTGCATTGATTTGATTCGAGTTTGTATTAAAAGGAGTTTTTTTTTGTTTGATTAGTAGAGAGCAATATTTGAATAGGACATATTTCAAGTTTAATTTATGTAATAAATCCATACATTAACCATAAATAAGTGAGAACATATTTATTTTTAGAATTAATTTTATTTTTTGGAAAAAAAATTATAATCACACAAATTCAAATTTTTAAATAGATTTAATAAAATTGTACAACTTTTTTAACTAGACGAAAGAAAATATCGAAGGGCTCTTAAGTGCTATGAAATTATATCTTAAAATGGAATAAAATTAATTAAACTAAGAATCTTTGAGAAAAAGATTGAAAATTCTGAATAATATAATTTTTTGAGTTTTGTAAAAATATTGGAGTTTGACCAACTATTAAAACTAGAGCTAAACGCGAATTCTCACTCACCCCTATAAAAATAGTTTTTGGAGTATATTTCTGGTAAATGTATATGCCTCATCTTATCTTCCTTTATCTAAGATATGTGGCAGAGTTTCTGTATTTAAACTGAATACATCAAATCAACCATAATTGTGTTCAAGTTTTCTTTGAAGAGATAAATCTTCCTTAAAACACTGGCAATATAAACTATGTTAACTCTCAAATTCTAAATAAAAATAGTAATATTATTGTTAATAAATAATAATTTACCCAATGAAAAGAATATTAACATAGTAATCTTATTTGAAAAAAATTGGTCACTATTAAGTGTTTGAGTTAAAGTTTGTTCATTAGAGTTGAGCAAAGTTGAATAAACATGTAATTTTAATGACAGTTAAGGAAATAAAACATTTTAAAGTTAAAGAAACTAAATGTCACAGTTCCAATTATTAAAATTTAACCTCGATTCTTTAACATTTACAATTTAAATCTTTTTCTATGCATTCATACTAATAAAAAAGTCTTTATGTACCATACTATAACAAAGGAGTGAAATAAGTTTCAAAACTGACTTGATTTGAAACAATTAGGTTATCAGCTTCGACTTCAATTCAAAAACAACTATGGCTTCAACAATTATTATGAAGCTTTGCTAATAAAAATAATGACAGCTAGAATCCTACATTTATGTTCAATTATTACCATTCTGGGCTGTTATATTCACATCCAAAGTTCTTTTCCTGTTTTTGTCCTTTATGTTTTGCCTTTTACATGTTCCTATCTAAGTGTTCTATCATTCTTTACAAGTTTCCTTTTCTCCCTTTTGTTTCTTGGTTTCCTCTTTTAGGAAGTTGTGTTGCACATTTAACACTCCCTACTGTTGAGTTCTGATAAAATGAAACCTAGGTTGAGGAATTGGGCGGTATCGAATGTTTTTCTTCAAGAGGCTGCCATTACCTTTATGTCCAATGGTAGCGATGTAAAGTGTGAACTGTGTTCTTTTCATTGTAAAAGCCATATTGTGTTAGTTCCTTTTATACATCCATCTTTCCTGTAACTTCTTCCAAATATAATTCAAATACATTAAATATTGATATTAAGATTAATTCTCAATTCTTTCAATATCAGTAAGTAGTGGTGTGCGAAGTCCACTTTTTCAATTTAAAGCAAACTCGAATGGATTTTTTTTTACACTAGAAAAATATATTTTATTGTTGTTTATTAAACTTTATGTACTGAAATTACTTCAAAAATGTTTTCTTGTACTTATTGTTAGTAATATTTCATTTTTAATCTAATAAATCAAGTTATATTACAACTTATAATTCAATTACTTGGGATTTTTTTACAAATAAATATTGTTCAATATTATAAATAAATGGCAATAATTGACCATAAATCGAGTATTTTAGCTGTCAATATTTTATTGACGAAAATTTGAAGCAAAGTCGAAGCTGACATTTGTTTTGAAGCTGAGTCGAAGCTTCGCACACCCCTATTGGTAAGAAACAAGGATATCAACTAACAAGTTTTACATTCTTAAAAACATGTTTTTAGAACTAAAACAATATTCAGACATTTAAAATAAAATATTAAAAGTCTATGATTTGAACCCTCCCAGACCCTTAACCCCTTGTTACTATTCTAGATAATGGCAACGATACGTCACCATCATCATATAATTATTGTTCCAGCAGTGTTGGGTACAATGTTAGCGAGCCTCCTCCATGCCACATGGTCCATGAATGTTTGGTTTTAAAATACAGTACTCCTCCCCAGTTCTTGTTTCTTATTGCCACATCACTGATGATTTGGTCGATCCACTGCTTCTTGGGGCTTCCTATTGGTCTATTAGTAGTGATATATTTTATAAAAAAAACTTTATTCTTTCCCCAATAACAACAGCTTAGAGTGAAATGTGTGTTTATTTTAATAGTTGTGGAAGTCATTCTGTGACTTTTACTATTCTTCATTTCTGTTTCTTCTTTCATGTATAAAAATATGTATTTACAAAGTAAAAATACTGTACTCTAAAACCCTGAATAGTTAGATAATTTCGTTAATCATAGTTTCAAAGATGATGTTAGCATGAAGTGGAACTGTGCTAAGAGTTTATATATACGGCATGAGTTTGCAAATATGATAAATCAGGAAAAACATAGATATTTTAAATTTGCTTCTAGTAATAAGCCAATATAACAGATGAGAGCATTTTTGTTAATTTCAAATTTAGAATATTTATTACATTTAAACACACACTTTGCTTAAAAAATGGGTTTTATACATCAAAGACCCATAATCACCAAGATATCTTCTATATATAAAAACTGATTAATTTTAAACCAGACTTTTAAGGCCATTTAAATTATTAAGGAAAAATGCAACATTTTTTACCAAAAAGACAATCTCTAGTAAAAATTGTATAGAAAATATATAACTAGGCCATCAAAATGATCTAAAATCACCTAAGCATAGAAACAAGGTGGGGAAAACTCAAAAATCTTGCTTTAAAAAATCAACTAAGCAGAATATGACGTTAACTAAAGGCAAACTCTTGTCAAACAAATAAACTGTAAAGATTTACACAATACTATATACAAACCTTGCATTGACAAATGAAAAAGGAAAATAGTATAACATCAAATTATGCAAAATCTCTGAATAATAGAAGGATTCCAGTCCTACACTTCTTCATTCATGGGTCATAAAACAGTCGAGCATAAAAAGTCTATATAATTAGAAATAAAAGTGTCTCATTGACAAAATCTGCCGAGCCAGGTGATCAATAGAGAAAATAATAAATAATGTAACTGGCTAGAAACTTGTACTCTTATCAAATCTTAATAAATCATTTACTTAAGGTATTTGCTTGTTTTTACTAAACCAGTATTTCAGCAATATGTGTGAATTAATTACTGTGGCTTTAAATAATAAAACTAATATTTATTTAAACTATGCAAATAATTATAGTTCAATATGTAGACACTTTTCTTAACCATATGTCATAATAAAACAAAGGTAGTCTGAATAAGAAGTAGCAATACTAAGTTTGTAGTTTGATATTTATACAAGACTTCACTTTTTTTTAACTAAAATAAAATCACTATACAATATTGGATTAATGTATAGTATCATATAGACACAACCCTTTAATATTTGAGCCTATGACCTTGTGGCGAGCTCTTCTAGCATGAAAGGCGTAACTTGGTACAGGAAGCAGCGATTACATACACGGACCGGCTTAACATGTCCGTAGCGTGGCAGAGGAACAGAGTTGGAACTGCAACGAGCACAGAACACCTGCCAACAAACAGGTTCATATTCAATACAAGGGACCAAACCTTGTGTAAAGGTTTTAAAAATAAAGAACCAGCTGCAAAGTCACTGTGGAAAAATAATTTCTATCATTGATTAGGGGTGTGCAAAGTCAAATATTTTGGCATGAAGCGAAGTCGAGTCGAATATGGGAAATATTCTCGAAGCCGAATCGAAGTTAGAATATTTTTTTATTTAATTTTGAGTAAAAATATTATGTTGACATTGAGTATATTTATCTAACATCAAACCAAATATTACATTTATTTTTTCTTAACACTAATATTTGTAGCTTATTGCCAACATTTGTTATATTAATTTTACCTATGTATTAAAAACACTTCATATGTACAGCCTTAGTGAGTAATTAAAAAAACCATGCATTTTCTTTAATATCATTGGATTTGCCCTACGTAGTGTTTTACTAACCTTTCACAAACAAGATACGAATTAACAAAACACAAGAGTTATCGGATGTTCAAGAACAACATTATAGAAAAATACGAGTTTAAGTTAATTCTGCAGGTGCGTTTATAGGTTTGAGAAGTCCAATGTTACAAAATTTTGGTTTTTCTGTTTTACAAATCAACAAGGAAGCTTTTGATTTTATAAATCTATTTAAATCTTGCCATGTGAATTACTAATAAAAAATGGTTCTGATTTTGAAAGCGCCTATAGCCAATCTCAAAAATAATCTGACCTTGAAGAATAATTTTACTCATAAATTAATTCTTCATGTAATCTGTATAAAATAAGCAATTTTTTGTAGATTTTATTTGATTTTATTTCTAGTAAAATATCTAAAATTTTATCTAAATTAAATGCAATTTTCGTTTATAAGTACTCACTATTTGCATACATTTTTGAAAATAATTTAAGGAATGTCATATTCCTCGCACATGTGCTCAACTATCTCCCAAATCTGCCGCTAGCCCATGCATTAACAGAAATTTGAATTGAACATACTGATTCATGTAGTAAACAACTGAATATCAAGCAACATGTTTTTGTTCATTTATAATTTTTCTTTCAACATAGTTATCCACATTTAATCATTCTCAGGAGGTTAACAACACATTGTTATATAGTTTATTTAATGAAGTGTATTGTGGGAGTGAAGTTTACCTTGCCACAGTTCCTGCAATGGTGTCTCCTTCTAACCACAGTGAAGACAGTCTCACAAGACATGCAACGTGGGGCCATGTCATCTGGTATCCATGGAGGAGGGGACTCAATCTCTGACGAACTCTGTGGGCTTTCCCAGCCAACAGATAATGCTTCCTCAGCATTCTCCACAGCCCGGGCAGGGTCTGTTTATATCAAAACAAATGTTTACGCTAACAATATTAGGAAATGCCACAATGTTTTATAAAGCTATATTGTGGAAAAAGTCAACATAAAAGTAAAATAAATAATTAGCTTGTAATGATAGTTTAGATGTATTAAAGTAACAAAATTAGTGAACTATAACACAATCATAAAGAATGTATTTAAACCTTTTTTTTTAAACTATTACTATTTTTTATATATTTAAAGTGAAAACAGGTTGCCTTAGTAGCTGTCTTTGTTCTTTATGTCAAATGTTTCTTTTACATGCTACTATTTGTCTGTCCCATGATTTTTTACCAATTTCCTTTACTTCATTTTACAATTTAAGTTTTTTTTTATGTCTCCTATTTTAAGAAGTCGTGCTGTGCATTTCACACTTTCCCTTGATGAATTCTAATAATGAAACTTGGATTGAGGAATTGAATGGTTAAGATTGATTATCTTCAAGAGGGAGTCATTACCTTTTTGTTTAGTGGCAGCAATGTAGAGTAAATTGTGTTTCTATTTTCAATGTAAAGAGCATATTATGTTTGTTCCCTATGATTTATTACAAGCCCTCTTTCTTGTACCTTCTTCCACATATTACACTATTAAAATATAATTAATCCTCACGATGCACAAAAATCCTTTTCAAAAAGTCACCAAAAAATAATATGTTCACATGTACCCTTTGTTTATCCTGTAAGAGAGTAAGATTAGCTTGCACTATTCCAATATGACATTGTTTCGAAAACAATGTGCACAACAGCAAATTGGGTGTGCCGGGCAGGGCAGCCACAGCCCAGAGTGCCACAAATTGCTGTTCAATAAGAACCTGAATGAAGTTGATACTATTGGCAGCCATGCATTGTCCGCATTTCTTACTTACTCATACTTATTTTACATCTGAAAAAATAAAAAGCTATTGGCGTAAAGTTATGGTTTACCCAAATTACTAATGGTTAGAACAAAATGTTTCCAAATGTTAAAAATGAAAACAGAGAAAAAGAACTTCAACCTTTAATCTTAGAACATTTCTGCTACTGTGGTGATACCCAAAACGAAAGTGTGCAGCCAATAATGTAGACTTGTTAACAGTACCATGAACTTAAAAAGTTTGCAGAACACTCCACTATGATATAGCTTATAAGATAAAGTCACAATGTAATCTGTCAAGGTAAGACTGCTATCTTTTAGGGTAAACGAAGTGTACACATTTTGTGAGCATGTAGCAATCATATATAAGGACCCACCATTGTCAGAGGGCGAGGGAGATCTCTCCAGTTCCCTGGGGAGAGGTGTAGTACTAGGACTAGGGGCACTACAGCTTGCATTGATCAGAAACACACTCTTCAAGATGTTTCGCAGGTCACCCGCAAAGTTGGTCTGCAGCTGGTCGGCCACGCCGGCGATACACACAAATAATCGGTGGATCAGGTCATCGCTCGACCTGGTGACACAACATTAACCTTAGGTTCAAGTTCACAGTGACTATTTCTCTGGGGTTGTTTGTATTCTACATCATGCTAAGTTTATACTATTTTATCAACTATGGTTAATACTATCATATCAATATTAAATAACTTCATATAGTTTTAATGTTTATCATAATGACTATTTCCTAACGAGACACTATATAATCATTGGTTTACTTAAGCTCAACACATGTGACTTTCCTCCCCTGCACTCATGTTAATATTTAACTAGGTATTGGCAAGCTTACTGTAATTAGGTCTTATAAAAATTTAGTTAATCTGGATCAAACTAACCTCTTAAATTACTAAAGTAAATTTGTAATTTCACATCATGGTAAAAAAAAAGTTTTGAGGATTAAAAAAAATCAAGTCGTAACAGTTGCCAAAATGATACTCCAAAAAGTATTTAATAAATAAGTAGCTCACAAAGATAATGGCAAATAAACCATTTTAACTTTAATGAAGTCAAGATCCGACACATTAGTTCAGTTGGTAGCGTGTCTATCTACTGAGCTAATGGTCCTGGGATCTATACCCGGCATGCCCGAAAAATTTATCACTGGTGAAATGTGGGTTTACCTATCATAGTGATGAATAAATGGCCGGAGACTGGATGTTGTACCTGTCCTAGTCATAAGTTGGATTATAAGGCATATGGAGCTACGACAGGCCTAGCAAGCCGGTAGTGGAAAATATATGGTTTGAATAAAAAAGTGACTTAGACCACAGGCTGGAAACAGTAATGAATATAAAAAAAAATTGATCTCAAAG
>CABFWO010000166.1:153873-193692 GCA_902155825.1 Timema genevievae | reverse complement strand
GGGGGGGAATGTTATACAAGTGTAGTCTCACAGGATTGTGAAGACAAGACAGGTACTAAACCAGTAGTTATCAATAGGTGTGCCACAAATTCACTACAAATGAAGGCAACAGATGTACACAAGCCTTATGGCTTAGCTTCTATACCCAGGCAATGAGTTATTAAAGTTCTAAAAACAAAACAATAGTTGAGTAAGTAATGACCTGCTTCGGTGATCGAATGATTTGAGGTGTTACTCTCGCAATAGAATAGACTGCTGATGAGAGAAAGATCAGGGTTTGAATCTGGTTGAGTGTACAGAGTTTATTTCCTAAATGACTTTCCAAGCTCCCTCCATGCAAGTGCGGGTACACTTTTATCTAAATTCAACCTTACCCAAACCTAGCTCATAGGTGTATTTATTGTATAAGCATATTATAATCTCAACAGGTAGTAAGATGCAGTGCTAAAAAAAAAGTAAGTAATGAAAAACAAGAGCTTGAAATTTCTAACACAAAAGTTCAATTTGTGGTCATTGGTCAGATACAGGACAAACACAATCGCATTTCCTGTTCAACTGAGAGAAGTCTCTGTGCATGTACCTGTAATGTCTCATCAACTTGCATGTTTAGTGTGCCTTGAGCAAAAAGAGGATTGAGGGCATTTCTCTAAATTATCTGATTTAAAAAAAATTAAGTTATTTTCAATGACAAGCTATAGACTTGTGACAGGTAAAAAGGTTTCTGGTAGGGCTGGGCCTTGAAAAATAATAATTTCAGGACTCAGATTTGGGGCGGAAAAACAACTTTAAAATTTTGAATTTGATTTTTTTATAGCTATTATAATGCATATGGCACTAGTGGTTTTGCCCGATTTTGTGTTAGGACGAATCTAGCAAATAGACCATTAATTTATCATTTAATGCTAGCCAAATCAAAATTGTTGGGAAACATATTCATCCCAATGTGGAAAAGAACACTTAAGCTCATCATACATTCTGAAAATTCAGATGTAGATTCAAGATTCATAGGTAAAATGAAGATTTGTAGTTGAGATTTGGATTCAAGAAAAAGAGGATTCTACTCATCTCTATTAACATTCTAAACAAGAAATAAAATGCCTGTTTGTGAGTCATTTAGAACATTCATGAACTTGTAATTCATCATCATTATCATCAAAGGTCTCCAGCCTGTGGCCGGGTCAGTTTAGTAAAATGCCTCCATCTTCCTCTATCCTTCCACCACTCTTCCTCCTTTAATTTTTTCCATTCTTTTCCTCTCACTTGAACACTTTCTGTTATCTGCTCCTCACATCTCTTTCTTGGCCTCCCCTATGGTATTTTCCATCCCATTACATGTACATACCATCTTGTAATTAAATATATTTATTTACCTCAGTACATGATCAAGGTATCAATACTAACCTGAATTTAGATCTGGCCTCATTCCTGTTGGCTATCTCCGCTGCCTGCATTGCCAGGGCTATCTCCTCATCATCCTGACATTCAGAGTTAAACGAGGAAGTATCACTACTCATACTACAACTGCAACAACAAACAATATATCTCAGACACACTCATGAGATATGTGAGACAGCTTCCACATATTTTTTACATGGCTTCATTTAAGTTTTATAACATTAGTTCTAATTTTGTAATATTGGCCTACATACAACAAACAATCGAACGATCCAAAATGGCGAATACCAGTAATCGTGAGGGTACACCTGTGTATGTTGGAAATAAAGAAAGAATGCACTGCACATCTATCTATGCAACAGAAACCATATGGTTTAGGGGCGGGATGCTGCTGTAGTTGTACTGTGTGTGTTTGTGTACTATTGAGAATGAATTGTGGAAAGCATATGTGTGAATAAAAGTATAAAGGGACCATATTTAAATAAGTAACAATAGAAGAGTAACAATCATTTTATTCACTTTTTTTTATGAAGAGCTTAGTTTAAGCTAATTTACTTACTAATTATCATCTGTTTCTAGTTATCATTCTTTTCTATTATTGAAAGGTTTCAATTATTGATTTCCAGGTAACTGCAGTGAAGTAAAATCATTGCGGTTTGTTTTTCCAAAATCCATAGGGTACATTTAACATCTTCCAGATATCACCGGTGGATTACTGGCAATCGTCACGTTTCCGGCTTTCATATTCGGTACATAAAGTTTAGCTTGACATTTATAAACGTTAGTTAACATTTATTATAATTCATAGCAACATAATAATTTTTATTCATAATTTTTCTGTCAAACATAACATAATTTTTTGAAATCAAAGTTTTGAATTTGTATGAGAATTTCTTACATGTAACTATTAAAGATTTTGTCGACATTATTTAAAAAAATGTTTGCCAGTAAGTAAAACCAAGTTAAACTAAGATTTTATTACTTATTCTGATTCAAAATCATTCATATTAGATTTGATTATACATTTAAAGGCGGATAGAAGATTACATAATTATGTGTCTTATGTCTTAATTGTGAACTTTAAGGCCTATCATTTTCTAGTAAGTGTGTAGGCCTCGCCTTTCTATTCTCCTTTCAATGTTTAGTTTAATATAGCCATTTGGTGCTATTTTTCCTCACATTATATTTGAAAATATTCATAATGAAAAAATAAATTATCATTATCATTATCATTATCATCATCATCATCATCATTATTATTATTAATTATTATTATTAGCACCGTGTCTTACTACCAATTCGGGTTATACGCACATCCGCTAATGTGCAATGGTAGGATGATTGTGAGATGAAATGAAAGACCTACAGTTTAACGTAGGATCTGAACCACGGTGGAGGCCTGGCATTCCACACATTCACAAGTTGTGATTAATACACGTCTTGTCAGAGGTGAAGGAAGGGTTTGGCAAACAGATACATCTGTAGTGGGATCGAGGATTGAACCCTGGACCCTCAGCACAGAAGTCCGACACCTTACCCCTTGACCGCTAGGTCACCCATCATCATTTGCACAAGCCTTGAAATAAGGCAAGAAGATATGTTAAAAATTGATATCCAATGTATTGTAGCAGTCCTAAGAGTCTGCCTCCTAACATATCACATGGCACAATATCGTCTTACGACAAATGTGCTAATAAGTACATGTATTGTTTCAATCCTAGGTTACGCTATGCAAAAACACACTTTTCGGTCGGAATTAATTTTTATGGTTTTGAAAGATTTTTTTAGTTTCTCTAAGAATAACATTTCAATGTAAATGAGTTTTGATATAGAGTGGATACTTATTGTCAAGATAGTAAATAGATAAATTAATAACATGGGGTCTAACTGGTGTCTCTTAAAATTAAGTTTGGATATGCCGTTAATCCTACCACACAGTTTAGTTAAAAAAAAGTTACTTTACCAATTTCCCAAAGAATATGACAGTTTTAGGCTATAATAGTAATACTGAAAAGGCAGAAAATAAGTGTGATATAATAAACATAATATGTGCAAGTTTGAACATTACCTATCAGAATTCCCACTGATTGAACTCTGACAACTAGAACAAGTTGAAGAGTAGCTGCTGGCCGCTGGAGCTTCCAAACTCCTGTCACATTAGTAAGACAGATTATTTACAGAGAATAGGGATGTAGCTTTTTCAATAACATAATCCTTGTTTAAGAATACTCGTTGTGTAATCTAAAATAAAAATATCCATTCTTAAATGTCCTAGGAATTAAATGGAGAAAAATGTAAGTATCTACTGTTGCTAAAAATGAATAGTGTATTTATTTTATGATGGGAGGCCCTCGAAACTTTTGAATACTCAAATCACTAAGGATATTAGAGATGTTGAAATTTTTTTAGATTCAAGACACAAATCCTAAAAACAAGTTTTTATTTTTCAAATTAAAATTGGTTTTAGAGCTCTAATACTGTTTATTGGTGTTTCAGAACCAATTATAACTATAGGATTGTAACGATACTGATTTGGACCCCTTTCATATATTTAAAAAGTCATGGGTGAAGTGCATTTTTCTTTAAAGTATTGTATGTAAAATATCCTTTTAAGACTTCATCCATGGAGAATCACACGCTTTTTAGAAATAATGTCGAAGGAATGCACCATTAAAACTTTTTTTTCCTCAAAAAGTAACTCCGTGGTGTTTACCAAAAACAAGCAAGTGACGTTAACTCCCTATACCCAATAGGAAGCTAGCCTTCATGACACCTCTTGCCAGGATGCTTTTGATTTTTTGATTTTGACACTGGTCACGAGAGGTCCACGGGGCAAGAGATAGATCATATATAAGCTGCTTGTGCGTATGAATATAGACAGTAGTCACATAAATCTACACAGTGCCGATAATATAAATATAAAGACCGTTGTAATAAACCAGTGCTATGTTATAAATACATTGTGTGTAATATTAAAGTTTTTTTATTTAATTAAATTATCTCACAAACATTTTGTACCGCTTTAATTAGTGCTCAATCACGGGGCAATTATCAGCTGATTAAACGGTATAACTTTAACCGGCGCCCCAAGCAAACGTGGGGCATAACAATAATTCCATATCATCATAACTGGCGCTCGATCACGGGGCTATAACTACCAATTATCTCACAATCAATTCAAGAACGTTTCAATTGGCGCCCAATCGCGGGGTAAATAAAACCGTAACGTTATAAATTGGCGCCCAATGTGGGGTAATTATATCTCAATAATACTGTAAAGTCACAGGATGAACTTAACAGCTAGGCACAAGATCAGTAATTTAACACTTAATTACTACTTTGTATTTTATTATATTTGAAAGAAGATAGAGGAAAGGTATTAATCATAATGCCTTTAATGTTAATGGTTTTTTTTTCCATTATTCGAAATTAAGATTTGAAGGTAAATTGGAGATTCAGTTTTGTAAAACAGTGGATCTGACCCGACTAATTTAAGTAATATTTATACTGAATAAATAACGTACTAAATGAGATTAAGAAGTTATAAATTTGACTAGAAAGTAAGTCTACACACTAGATTTTCATGGATTTTACAATGCTTTGTTTTACACTCCCTCCTGATGAGTTCCAATAGAATGAAACCTAGGCCGAGGGGATTAGGCGGTAACGATTAATTTTCTTTGAGAGGCAACCATTACCTCTCTGTCTAATGGCAGCAAATTAAAATGTGAAGTGTGTTCTTCTTTTCATTTTAAAAGCCATATTTTGTTTGTTCCTTTTATGCTTCTGTCCACCTTTCCTGTACCTTCTTCCAAATATAATACAATTAGCTCAAAAAGCGAAACGAGGTTTTTTTTATAGAGATTAATTGACCTTTAGAAATACCAGTGGTGTAACTAGAAATCTTGGCTGGCAAGAGTATAGGTCTTTATTTTTTAGCTTATATAAACTTATGTTAAAAAAAATTAGGTCTGTGCAAGGATGACCTTTTGACTTTGGGAAGTAACAATTTCCTGCGGGAACGGTGGGGGAAGATTTTTAAAAATAATTTTCCAATTTAGGCTTGTATTTATTTATCAGATTTATAATTTTAGTTCAAACTTTACCTTCTAAATCATTCCAATAAAATAAATAGTAATTTGATAGTTTCAAATAAGCTGTTTAGCAATTAGGAGACCCAATAACTAAATTATTTTTGTAGAATAGTTACAAAATACAATGGCAATAATTTTAATAACTACTTACACAGTAAAACATCAACATATTTAAACTAATCTGAATATATTATAAAAGTGAGCCAGAGTAGTGTCAATATTAAGAGTACCAAAAATCTTTCTTAACTAAGTCAGTGTGCCTGGTTAATTCTCACGTTTTAGTTACCAAACCTCTCACAAAGCCAAAAGTATTAGTATTGCCTATGCTGGCATGATACTAAAGCCAATGGATGCCATCGCAAATAATAAGATTAACATAATAGGAGTGTATTCATGCAAAGTTTGGTGAATATACATTTTGTGCATAAATAGATATTTAAAAGCCACTTTTTGTCATTATTTTGCAATAAAATATGTTTTCCCGAATTATATCTATTCAGGAATAAATATTACATCAAATGTATGTAGTGTAGTTATATTTTGGTGTTTAGATGTGTTGATTGTTAACTAGATAAGGGCCCAGCACCTTAGCTCAGTCGGTAGCATGTCTGTCTATTGAGGTTAAGGTCTCGGGTTTAATTTCTGGCATGACTGAAAAATGTATCATTGGTGAAATTTGAGTTTCCCGTTTCACAGTGATGAAATAATAACCGGAGGCTGGCTTTTGTGTCTGTTCTAGGTTTAAGTTAGTTTATAAGTCTGTGCTGATATAATCAGTCAGTTCAGAAAATGCGTCTTAATAACCTCTAATAAATTAACTAGAGAAGGAGGGCCCTAAAAAAGTTGTTGACAAAACAATTCTACTGCATCTCAATACACACACACATGGAAAGTGAAAAATGTGGCAAGCTGAGGACAGCCAGGGATTATCTTCTAAACTAGCTGACTATAAGAATAAAATATAGCAATACTTGAACACAATGTAGTAGAAGTTCTACACTAGATTACATTTAATTTAATATTATGGTAAAATAAATGTGTATTATTAAATTATATGTTGATTTAAAATAACTTAAAGGGATAAAAAACAGTGATATTAATATAATTACTTCCCTTTGATTGGAGGATGAATAAGCTCACAGTCACATTCAACATGAATCAATGCCTTTAAAATTAGCAGAATATAAACTCGAATACTATTTTTAAAGTGCTTAAATAGGCCGTTTTGAAATAAAAATGAATGAAATATATGGTACCAGACTACCTAACAGAAGATAAGGTTAATTTAACTTTAGTAAATTGATATTATTGTTAATGGACAATTCATATAATCATGTATGTATATTCCTTAATTGTAACCTTTTAATATTAATTTTTCCCTGAGAAATCCGGGAAATAAATTTTTCCTGCCTGATTTTCAGGAGCATCTAATTTCCTAAAGTTTGGGATCCTGCACAGGCCTAAAAATTGCTATTCAGTTTTTTACCTTTTCATACAGTGAAAGTATTGTAGTTGTGAACATTACTGAAATTATGATACATCTTAATCTTTTATGTGCCGCCGACTTCAAAAAGAGGGTTCTTAAAATTTGGTTTGTTCTCATATACATGTCCATTCCTCTGGCTGTACTTGGGGGTTACAGCTGAAAGGGTTTGGTGAAATTCTTTCTAATTCTAAAATTTAAGGTGTTTACAAATGAGTGATTTTTGAAAATACATTAATTTTTTAAATGATGCTACAATTTAGTTAAAAAAAAGACATGTGGATTGTTTTAAAAGATAGCACCATATCTGTTTTTTGTTCAAAGGTAGTTAACTTTTTTTTTAAATTGGTTTTAACTGGCTCTAAAATTTTAGTTCAAAATTATTATCTTTGGTGTGTTTTGATGATAAATAAATACTTTACATTTGTTTTCTGTATAGCAATTCATTTAAGCATAGTTTTATGATTGACATATTTTTTTAAATATCTTATTCTTTAAAAATAGCTTTAACAATTTTGTTCGAAATTCATGTGTGAAGGGTGATTCATACAAGTAACAAAATGTTATGTTTATAAAACAAATTAATGGCTGGTTTAGCTTGGAAATGTATATTATGTTTGTTTTCCTAAGTAAAAATTAACAAGAGATATTTTACTTTTCACAGATATTTTAAAATTTTGAATGTTTTATATATAGGTCAAATATTTTTTGGGAGGGAAGCAAGGGNGGGGGGGGGGGGGCGCCACTACGCCTTACTACCCATAAGAGCTATGTGAATATTTCCACTGTTGGAGTAGGATTTAGAATTGCAGAATTAAGAGGAAATGCGCCATAGTTGTGTGAAGGGAAAGTGGAAAATTATTGTAATCAAATCCTGACCTAATTATCGGCAAACTAGACCAGACAAGACTGACACTTATTTGCATGCCAAGGGTGCTATGCAAAAAAATAAAATATGAGCACTCTAAGTAATTTCTAATGCAATTAAATATATTTACCTTCCTAATCTCTTGGAAACCACCATTATAGGTGGATGTTGGGAATGATGATCATAGGAAGGAGATACATCTAACTTTCTTGTCTCTTTGGCAACCAACGACTTGAAGCTAGAACTTGAACTTGGGAGGGACAGCTTTGATTCAGACGAACTTGGCTCCTCTGAATGTTGAGTCATAAGACTTTCCCAATTCTCAGAATAGTTCAAATCAGAAGTGCGGACATTGTTCAAGTTGTCATTACATACTGTGTACTGGCCTTCCTCTGACATCATGCCTACCCACTCTTCACCTTCTGTTCTTATCAGTATGTTTGGTAGAACCTTATCCACATATTCTTTATTCACAACACAATTTGAATCACAATCACTCCTTCTATTTCTCCAAAATTCTGATCTCATCAAGTTTTTACTAATGTCTGAAATGCTGGTGAGTTGTTTAGAATCTGATAGTGACGTAGGACCAACCACAAAATTCACATTATGCTTATCATCGAGTTGATCATCATAAACACCAACATTATCACAATCACTATCAGTATCAGTCAATTTGTTTATATTTTCCGCTGGTAGATTCATACTTTGTTTACAATTACACACTACACACTCACTACAAACACCCGTGGATTTGTCAAAGAGAAGAGAATGTTTACTACAAAAATTATTTGACTCTACACACGACTCACTTTCTAAATCATCCTTAAACGAATGCTCGTTTGGTTGAAATTTATTGCTGCATTCCGGTTTGATTGTTGCAAAACTATTTATGTTATTGCATGTTTCACCACAGAAATTATCACAGAAACAATCATTGGGTTGCGGCGACAAACTACAGTTTTGGGTCTCACTTTTGTCTTTTAAACAGTCTTTATGATCAGAGCAATTTGTGTTCAAAATAACCCTCTTACTAATACTTTCAGTGTCACAATTTCTGGAAGAGGTACACCTACAAGCAATGGTCTCAAGCTGCCAATGTAATCTTGGAGGACTGTGCGTGCCTTGATGAGTTGTCTCTCTTACTTCAGAACTCTCAGCATCAGGAGATCGGTCCGATAAACTGCCAGTTTCACTACAACTTAGCACAGTTCCCACACCAGAATCCAATGGGGACTGAGTGTTAGAATCATCCTCTCCTATACTGGGCTCTCGATGATAAACTCCAGGAGACATTTTGGAGCTTCTCAGTAGCAACGTGGAAAGCGTGGCAGTTGCCACAGACATTGCTTCACCGGAATCTCCATCTGGAAGAGACTGTGCTCCTGAGGGAGACACGGTAGGCGAGCGTGGTGGGACTCCATCAACAGTTGCCATCATAGCCTCGTGACCAACTTGATTAGCTATTAAAAAACCGGACGAGGTTATCGGAATATCTATATTGTTGCTTACTAATTCTGTAGCATCTGTATTTATCAAATTGTTTTCACAACACGGATCATTAATAGTTTTTTCATGCCGTTCTAAAGGTTCAGATACAATATCATTGATTGTAGCTGACAATGAAGAAGAAACTTGGCAGGTATTAAAACTGTTGGCTGAGATAACGCCAAGTAGACTGTCTGGTGCATCTAGTGGAGTGATGCTTCCATTACTCCACGAGTCACCCGAGACCCTTATTACAGTTCTGGTACTGCCCGTTTCACTGTCCAGCACTCTGAACACCTCAGTAGCCACACTATCACACTCTGATGTTTCCCCCACCCACTCGGTATCTTCATCACTCTCCGACACCTCATCCCCCTCGACACATGAAGAAGGCACAGCGGTGCGAGTGTAGAAATCTGTGACAAACTGTTTACAGTTGGGGTAGTCTATGTAGAACCTTGTGACAAAGTCATCGAGGTCTGGCACAGAAGGGTAGGTAGTGTCGTCGGCAGTATCCAGTGGGATGCGAGGGTTGTTGGAGTCAGAAGTACGGTAATCGTTGGGCTCCTCCGAGGAGCACAAGAGCTTTTCCAAACCAAACAACTCTTTCTTGTTCAGGGTCCAGAGTAATTCCCGAATCTTGAAGAGCAGTGTCTAAAAATGAACAATTAAAAATGTGATCAAAATAATAATACATTAGGTGAATGAAGATACAGTTATAAAATAATAATAAATTAATTGCTTTAATTTTCGAAAATAGAAAGGCCAGAACTAAACATTGACCATAAAATTGTAGGCAAGGTCAAATTTAAAACACAACACATCATAGTAATTATCAGTGAATTAAAGTATAATGAGCAGCATAAGAGAGTATGATAAAGAAAGCAAATTTGGATATGCGGCAGCAGATTTTGCCTGATGACAAGACGAGAAACCATAATGTTTCAAACTAGCCTGACCCAAACTGCCAAGGAATGAACCAAAGTCCCTTGGATCAGTCTTGCATACTAGCCTTGCAGGTGCATCTATAATGAGGATGAATGTCGACTCACTCTGAATGGGCGGAACATCTCAGACATGTCTCCAGAAGGTTTGTCAAGACAAAGTGGACCGTCTGGGAAAATGAGCAGCCCACTGACAATGGCCAAACGAGGTATGGTGAACATGAGGGCCGGGTCATAGTCATCCACCATCTCCTGATTCAACAGCTTCATCTGCAGTGCCCTATACATAAATCAGATAAAAGGTTTTTTTTTTTTTTACATCTACAAAGTTTACTAAAACCATTTTCTACTTTTTAAATGTCAAGTCATGTGATTTGCAGCTATCAGTTTTGATGAATAATACATATCAATGTTGGCTAGAAAAAATAGTTTTTTAAATATCTTTCTTACCAGAATCCTACAATAACACTCTAATAGTACTGAAAATAAGTATTTTAGTATTTAAAACTTTGGAATGTCTCTTAAATAAATGGCTATTAATAATTTTAGAATTTAATAAGAGAGAATCATATAAACATTAAACACCGGGAAGTGCATAATTTACAGTCTGTTTGTTAACATTTTAAGTTAAATGAGAGTATTATATTGAGTTTACTTTGAGGAGGTTTACTAAATAAGTTCAGGTTTAAAGTTCTTGTTCTGGTTTGTATTTAATCATATGCCTTTTATGCCCTTTGAATGAATTTACTTTTAGGCATCAAAGTAAACTTCTGTTTGAACCTTCTTAAGTAAAGTGGAATTTCTGGACATCTGCAACCCGCCCTGCGTTCCAGTAGGTGGCCTGCTTAAACTCTCACACCAAATGTTGGTGCTAATACTCACTCACCTCTGTAGTGTCTCAGAGAAGAGGACCACCACAAACTGCTGCACCTCGTACTCTCTGGGGGTCTTGACAGGCACCATGGCACTTACATAGCACAGCTCAAACTCAGCAAACAGGCGGTCAAAAATTTTTAGAGCCTCCTGCAACCGTTCGCAGAACATGTCCCCTGAATGAACGAGAGGCCCCCGCAGGCACTGCTCCCGCAGAAAGTTTCGTACATTCTCCAGAGCTTTTGTTAGGGCCTTGGCCAATGGTCGCATTTCAGAGCTCTCGTTTTCACGGTTCATGATACTCGAGCCGGCTGCCAAGCACTAAAAAAAAACCCACCAATGATGAATCTAAAATACATTTTATTAAGTTGTTTTATCAAATTTAACATGCCAAAAAGATAATGACTAAGACAAACTTCAATCCCCTTTTGTATCCTGCCTGACGAATATCAAATTCAAGGTCACAATTGGTATATAAATAAAATCTTGTTGATAAACCTTGCGCTCAGAGCAGGTACATCACAGATTAAAATCATTACTTTAGCTCTTGGCTAGACCTTTTTTAGTTTTGGGGTCTTGTAAGTTCAAACAACTATTAATCTAGAGAAATTTGAATGAAATGACCAAAAAGGGTCTTGAATAAACCAGTTATGATCCCTTTGCGAAATCTTTATAACACAAAACAAAAGTAAAATACATCTAACAACCAGATAGGTTTTACATTTAATTTATTTTTTATGGTGAAAATATAAGGACAATTGCTGTTATATAACAGGTTTAAAACACTTGTGTCTTGTCCTTGTTGGACTGTAGTTGGGAAGCAGTTTTGGGGACCAGAGGCCCAGGTTTTATCCCTTATGGTGCCTATGTGGGCTACTGTAAGGATTGTGTAGGTTTGTGATATCCTAAGCTCACATTAGTTTTTAACTTATATTCTGAAATACCTGTGGATTAAAAATACACATTTCTAATCCAAACATTACATCTTAAATGTTACCAAAACTAAAAAATTTCTCAAATATTTTAAGTGGTGCCTAATAAAAGAACAATTAAGATAAACTAGATTCTAGCCAAAAGAAGGGTGCACAATAAATAAAAACAAAGTCATAAACAGGCATTAGAGGTTCCATTTCGATTCATTTAAGAAGAAGGGGTAATGCACCCGGAAAACTGTTTGCATGGTGTTTTTTTTAAATATCAACTTATGGTGCTACACTTTTTTGTAAATGATATAGTTCAATCCTCCTTCCAGTGTTTAGTGAATCCTTTCATTTGGCTTCCCATTTTCCCTAGTTTTTTTTTCTTGTTTTTAGCGATTACTGATACATTTAACACAAGGTCGCTATGGGGTGTGTGAAGGTTAAAAAAAATCAGATTCAAATTCACTTTGAAAAAAAAAAAAAAATCTGGCATTGTCAACTATAAAGTTTTACCAATACAAATATTGACAGTTAAAGTACTAATTTATGTTCAATTATTATAATTCTTAGTTGCTATCTAGGTCAATTAATATTCATCTGAAAAAATATCAGTTAATAGAATTGCATGTTGTGATAATAGTTTGATTTATTAACTTAGAATATGAGATATTGCAAACACGCGTGTAACAAAAATAACTGGATAATTTTAGTGTCTGGATTTATAAGCACAATATTATAATTTTTCCAGCATGAAACAAATGACCAAAAATATTTGAATTTCGATAATATTTCATATATTCGATTTGGGATGGAAAAGTAAAGAATACCAAAGAGAATAATGGCGATAAAGTATGTAGGGAAAAGATCACAAGGCAGCTCAAGAAAGAAATGGGATAACATAAAAGTGTGCAAGTGAGAGGAGAAAAATGGAAGCAATTAAAGGAGGAAAAGTGGTGGAAGTAAAGAGGAAGATGGAGGCATTTTACTAAACTGACCTGGCCACAGGATAGAAAAATATGATGATGATGATGATATGGTTTGGGTTCACTTCAAATTGAAAAAGTGGACATTGCACACCCCTAAAGATTAGTATAAGATTTATTTGGAAGAAAAATATAGGTGGATGGAGGACCACTATGTGGGGGTAGGGAGTGTGACTTTTCATTAAGATGACTAGCCCCCTAGGCATAAGGAAATTCATATGTAGAGAAAACACTGTCTTTCTTTCAAAACCCATTCACACATGTATTGTTAATAGAAAGTGCACATATTTTAAGAAAAGACGTCCTCACCTCAGCTCCAAACCACAACTGTCCAGCCAAATTCTCCTGCATCACATCGTCAGGAAATTTCACCCTGAAGTCTCTGTTGGCTCGATCTTCTGGGATTATCTCATCCATTATATTGCTACAGATTGTCAAAACCTGCCAGAATAAGAAAATAAATGTTAGATAAATTAGTATCAAGAAGAAGAAAAATTAGCAACATAGAGTGTAGACAATTCTTTACAGTCATCTAATGAATCACACTTGTGACTTATAGTTATGAATATCTGAATGGAATTCAAGTGACTACTATACATAAAATGTTGTGTTTCTGTCTGTCCAGGCATATCTTCCCATACAATTCTTAAACTAATTGGACCAAGGTTGGTACATTTTTAAATGAAAGGCTCAGGGATGAAAAAATGTCAATCATTGGCATATCAAGGTAATTAATTATGTGTTTAAATTTCCAATGCCAACTCTAGAACAGACAACAAAGTTGGTATCAGCTAAATGTCCACTTGACTTGAGTTGGACATTTTAAAATAATATACAATAATTAAAAGTATTCATTAAAAAAATAAGAATCATGAAGAATATCTATAATAACTATGGGTCAGATTATTAGGTTCTAGGCCAATGTTTCGCAATCTTTTCCCAATAACGGACCACCCACCATAATATACTACCTACCACTTGTCAACGCAGGAAATTAGCTAATGAAAGTGTTTATCAAGCAGTAAGAACAGTGGATTTACAAAACTTTGTTTCATACAAACATTTTACAGTCAAATTTTCATAGGAAAAGGCTTCCTTATACGACAGCTAAAAACAATACTAAATCTACTTTCAAGTAAAGTCATGTCTATAATTTTTGAAATATATTAATAATAAAATAACACTAATAATGTAGTAAAATGTGACAATATTTAAGGAACAAATTATAGTCGACTTTGAGGAGTTAGCCTCTGAATATTGAACACTCTTGATTTATTTCACCTTTTACTTTCCAATGAGAACAAATACTGTATTGTAACTGTGAAAAATTTCGCTCTCGAGATTAGTATGAATCTTTAAGTTTTGTGTGTCCCATAACCCAAAAATTATTCTGACCTCAGTTTATTGTTTTGATTTTGATTGAAGGCCTCAAATAAAATATAGTTTAATGTTGGGTAATTTTCAAAAATTTACAAAACAATTTTGTGTAAAATGAATACCTGGGAAGTCTTTACATGATAGTATAAAAAAAGATCATTTGAGATTAGATTACTAATTAATTATTTTTGAAAACTTAGTCTTAAAATATAATAGACTGAGAAAGCAAATACGATTGTGTCATACCATTAATCTTCCTGTGGTCCCATGTGCGAACCACTTGACACACTGCAATGAAACACCAGTGGTCTGTGAACCACAGTTTGAGAAACACTGGTCCAAGCTATAAAGCTAATGTGAATGACACCAGTTCTCCCCTGCATTGTTATAGTATCGGTCCTTAGTTGCTAAGAATCTCAATTTAGTTGTTTTCAAACATCGATTTAGACAATTTTGGTTTTTAGAAATAGATAAATTCTATCTAGTAAAAAGTGAACATTCGTAAACAAAAAAAGTATTACCATACATAACCTACATTTTCCCATCCAATTTGCAAAACAAAGATATGAATAAAATTAGTGAGTAAAAAATGTTGCACTATATATTTACTTTGAGTGATTTTTGCAATTCCTATACAATAATGTGAGCTTACATAAAAAAAAGTTTTAATGGTGAATATCTTCTTGCTATCTTTTATTATGCTTTTGTGAGCAGAAAAACTTTTATTCCACGGCACTCAACATTACGAGCACAAATGTTATCACTGTGACTACTGGCAAGGTGAAAAGATGATGCCTCTACCCTGAGGTTCTTCGATAGCTCCAGCATTATTGTGTAGCCCAGGTTTATCTTAAATATTATGTTCAATTTACTGGTGCATGTGTCTCCTGTTAGCCCTGATGCAACCCTCTCTTTCACATTTAGAAGCTAGAACTACAGTAGGGCCCCCACATCCGCTGGTAATACGTTCCTAGATCTATCACAGTTACATGAAACCGCGGATAATACCTAACTTATTATATAACGTGATATTCATGTAACATACACAAATACGATATAGTTTAATTGATAAATTATTTACAGTAAGACATTACCAACATTATATAAAGTTCATAATTATAACGGATACTGTGGACTACAGTGTACTTACTATTCTCCATTCTTCCTGTTGAGACGATCACATGATGATAATGTTGATTATGATAATGATGATTATGATGGTGATATGACAACACAATGTGCACTATGAAGAGATAAAGTGGGGTGATGGTGTAGGCATTCTGACTTATAAACTATGTTTTTCATGAATTAAAAATAAATAAAATTGGTCAGCAATAAACCGCGGAAATTGAATCAGCAGATACAGGGGCCCTACTGTATTTTCAATGAAGGCTTTGATGGGGGTTGGAAGAATCCAGGGAAGTGATAGCCCCAGGTAAGCAAGAAACATATACTTCAATGTTGGTCAACCCAATTTGTATACTCCTGTCTTCAAAAAGCTTTGTATCATGCCTGATGCTTGTCATCTTCCTTGCACCCCAACGCACCGTGTCAAGGTTGGGTATCTATTCATCACGGGCTCATGGTCAGTTACCAAAAAGGGGTTAGTAGCATTCAATGGCATTGACTTTTGACCTAAGCTGTTTCATAACTACTACCTGGATCGAAATACCACAATGCTTCTGCTAGTAATGTTTCCAAAGGAAATATTTTGACTTTTAGTTTCTAGGCCTTCAAATAACTACTGTACTCAGGGGAAAATAGCAAAAAAGTTTCACTTGAGCTGCTAACCTTCAAAATAGGAGCAAAGTTTAGTTTTGTTCACATGGTGTGAAAACCAGTTATGAACAAGAGATTCAGATCTTACAAATGCAGCCTCAGGTGCTATTATTTATTGAAAAAGTGGAGCACAAAAGGCCGTGTGCTAGTGTAATCTAGTATTAATATAAGAAATATATAATTATAATCAGGTCTGTGGAGCTGGAGTCGTAAATAAATTAAAACTATAACTTATAATATTATTGCAATATATGATAAATATATATCATTTTACCATTAATTTTTATTTTTGGGAATTTTTTTTTGTAATTTTGTTTGACACATTTATTCAAATATAAATGCACAATGACCCACCTCGGTGGGCGCGGCCTCCCCACAAATACATGTACACTTTCAAAAAATATAACCTTCCTCATCCCTAAAACCATTATTGTGATTCGTACATAAGTGTTAACCCAAACGAATAGTAAGATGCGGTTCTAAAAAAAATCACAATACCAAAAAGCTTCTCATGAAATCATTTGTATTGGAGTATTTAACTGCAGTAAATTTCTTATTACGGTACTAATAAATATACACTAGCCATTTTTGAAGTAGTCCGAGTCAAAGTCTTGGCATTATGACTCCACAGCCCTGATTACAATACATACAATCAGTTAGCTCAGCTTCAACATCCTTGACTCTGATCTGAGAGGTATAGGTTCCAATTCCAGCCAGATGCATCTGAGGTGGTTTGTTCCACCATAATGTGGTGCTCAAGGCGAATTTTGGTGCACTTCCTTAAAATGCATCTTCATTTTATAGTCTTAGGTTAGTTTGGGTTTTTTCCTCGCCACCCCTTCATACTCATTTAGGTTATAATCATACTTTGATTACACTGATGGAATAAGGATGAAGCAGGTAGAATTTTAGAATAAATGAACGCACATTTGGATGGAGGTAAAGTGGTAAACCATTTGGGGAAAAAACACTATTAGTACAACTGAGATCTCCCCATCACTGGCAATATTTTCCATAACAAGAGTAACACATTATAAGGACCAAGTCTGTAGCCAGTCAATCATTTCAAGGGGGGTTTGATGGGCACGGCCCCCAATTGCAGGAGACTAGAAAAGAATTCTAAATGATAAACTGTTCTAGAAGCTATCCGAAGTGTTTTTTTATTGGATCATAGCAACATAACTGCCTAAGGCTAGAAAGAAATTCTAAATATTAAACACCTCTAGTAGCTATCTGAAGTGTTTTTTTTTTGGCAGCATAACACCATAACTGCCGAAGACTAAAAACAATTCTAAATATTAAACACCTCTAGAAGCTTTCTGAAGTGCGTTTTACGGAAACACAGCCTCCTAATTTGTACTTGTGCCTTAATTTTGATATGGTTTGAACCATAAATAAAGCCATATATATTTTGTTAATTAAATTTCAGGGGGGGGGTGTTGAACAACCCCCCTCCCCCGACTACAGCCTTGATAGGGACCACTGCATATAAATAGAGTTAGGCTACGCTTGTTTATCCCCCCAAGAGAAGTATGCTGGCAGAAGAAAAGCCAACCACGAACACATTGTAAAATGTAAATGTCCTAAATCTCCATAGAATAAATAATTGAAACAGACCTTGTCTTGACATTGCCGCAGGTGGTTGACCAAAGACGTACATCTCTCAGGATCTTTGCGACCATCGAAACTGTCCAATTCTGCCGCCACCATGTTGAGGGCCTCATCTGCATAGAAAAACTGGGCCAGTAACGAGGTGTCATCTTTCTGCAATCACAAAAGGAGAAGTGACAGAAAGAAAAGCATGGGAAATCACAGTCAGTGAGCTCAACTTTAGCATGAAAGGTCTAGATTCAGTAATAGTTGGTTACAATGAAGGTGTATTTATATAGGTTTTTTTTTCACCCGCACTTCAAGAAAACATTGTTGAAATATCTGTTGCTCAGACATTCCATTCTTTCCCTTATTACAATTTTACTAGCTCTCAAAGATGCACACCATAAAATAATGTAGAATAACATTTAAGTGAAAATTTTGGGTCAAAAGTATTTATCATAATTGGAATTTGTTAGATTAATATTGTTGACATTATTCTAACCCATCAATAGTGTTGTCATTTTTAACAAGAAAAATAAACTAGAACTTTTAAATTTACTTATGAAAATATAAGTAAATTATTCTATCTTGAACACTATATTAATGCAGATGTTTGAAAAGTGGTGTTGATTAAAACATTTGTAGCATTTAATTTTAATTGAAAAGTATTTAGCAAACAATTGGAAATAACACATAAATTACAACATGACTTAAACTTGTTCATGGGTTCGATACTGTAGTATGCAATGATAACAGTGTGATGGTTAAACCTAAATAAGTGTGAAAATAAATATATCTAGTAAAGTATTGCGAGTGGATTTTGTAAACACTAATATTAAAATATGTTTCATTTTAATCAAGTCCATCTTTGAAACAATAATTGTGTGACAATTCCATAACTAAGATGTGCTACTCAAAATAAAATGATGTGAATATAATTTTCAAATAAAACATTTACAAAATGGTCAGTTGGGTACTTGCCATTTGTCAAGGTAATTTTACAAAATAATTTATAAGCTCTCCAAGATCCAAAATACACAGTATTTAAGCCTCACTCTTTTTTGTAAGCCTAATTATTTTTATAATTTCAAATGTCACAGCTTATATGTGCTTTATTAACAAATGAGAATGAAGATGATTTGCAAATATCTTCAGTAGAGCCAGTAGGCCTTTGAATTAGTAAATGTCACTAGATGAACTTGATATCTACTGTGGTAGTAAAGCATATGACAATATTTATACTATATATATATATATATATATATATATATATATGTTTTATGTATAATTATGTGTGACGTTAAGAGAGCAAATTTTATCTCTGATTAGTAAAATAGCAATTTATTTTTACAAAAGGTTACAAAAGCGTTTGAAGGAAACACCTCGTTGAAAACACAGGATGTGTGTTAGGTTGGGTTTACCCAAGATGACACAAAACATTTCAAATCATAATGAAATTAAATATTTTTGTGTCAGTGTGTGCAGGGCCGGGTAACCTGGGCGGCTGCCTGGGGTGGATAAGGAGGGCGCCAAAGAGACCGCCATCTTAGCTTAAAGAAATTTGGGTGTGATAAGATTATGTTAGGTTTGGGTATTATTTTCCTATCACGCCTAGGTTACATTCTATGGTAAATTGTATTTATGTATTCCTAATTTTAGTTCACTACTTTTAAAATTATCATAACCTAATTTTACCTAAATTTAATTGACTAAAACTCTTATAAATGGGTTGTAGTGTTTTTTAGTGGTTTTAGTGTGTAAAATGTTTGGGGATTATTTTCATAATTTCTTACTTTCTAACATTGATGGCCCAAAATAAAAAAGAGTTGCAGGAAGTGATGGACCCGGTGTTAGATAGGGAGAAGATATATCATGGAGATCAACATTGAGAAGTCAAAAGTGATGGTGATTTCAAAAAATGAAGAACCACTGAAAAGTCAAAATCGGAAACCAGGATGTACGGGTTACCACCGTTGGCTCAGCCATCTACTAAAGACGATAACGGGATTCGAGGTCATCTCCATGGTAGACAAAGCAAGCAGCGTCACAAAGGAGCCAAGGCACCCCGTTTCCCACCCAGGGCAAGGGCTCGACCGGAAACGGAAGTCAGCCAAGCAGGCAGCAGCAGCAGCCAGTGAGTAACTGTCGCTATCAGGACACGAAGCACCGGAGCACGGTGTAGAGTAGGATGCCGAACAATGACCTCCCTGACGATGAGACCACAAAACCTGCATCTACACAATACTACCGTGTTCATTTAGAGTTACATGACTCACACCGGAGTCACTGGGCCGTCTAGAGCTGGATTCACACTTACAGGACTGTGTTGTGCCGTTAGCATGCTCACTTATGCTCTGTTTTAGTCATCGGTGGTTGTAAGCATGGGTCAAACAGAGAAAATGGGGTTAGTGCATCGATTATCTTATCCTACAAGAGAAAAAGAGAACATGCCGACAGTAATGGGTTCATAATGTGTTTAGAGATGTAGAATCCTACACTATATTTGGGTGACTCAATGATGACTGCTATATGTTTTTTAAAGATTGAATTCTTCCACATCTCCATCCCAAACATTTTCTTTAATTGGATTACTGTCGTTATCTTTATGCTGCATCCTCTTTCACCAGAATTATTTAGCTCTATTTGTCCATAACTATCGACTTATTGCTCACGAACAGCATTATATAACACTCTGCAGTCAACATCAGATCATAGATAACAGCCTTCGTGAAAGTTCGCACTTGCCAGAAGAAACCGAACTAGACAAAACTACACTAGGTCGACCACAAGGTGCCGCATTTCAATTACCACTCACAGAACTGTGGGCCTACCGTGCTGGACCGTGACCTAGGGGAACCACTGATCGGAGTAGCCTACATTCCTGTGAGTGTGAATCAAACAACGGTCTACAAGGTAACTCATATGGGAATGAACTGTTTGCAGCACGACACAGTCATCACACACAACTATAATAGCTTGGCTATTTAATTCATCATTAGTGGTAAGCAGGAGAGTATCAAGGATGGGTTATGAGGGGGATATACACCCCCTCCCGAAATTTAAAATAATCCAAAGCATTATCTACCAACAAAAGAAGAAACAGAAAACATACAAGTTTCACAAAATGTTCCTGCACGTGCACATTAATATAATATCGTAATATCGACATTGAAAAGTGATTATAGATATGGCAGATTATTTTGTATCGGTAGATGGTGTTTGATCGATAGTTAAATAGATTTATTGGAGCAGTTCCGTGACCATTCGTTGCCCACGGAACAGTTAAACTGTAAGGTTTACATGGACTAGACTGGTGTACAAAAGCAGGAACAATTCGTGTTGTATTCGTGTCCTGTTTGTTTTTCTGGCTATTATTGTCAATTTTATTTTGTTGTTTGTTTTAAAGAGCCATTGTTTGAGGTGTATGTGTAAATATAGCTTTTCCTGATATTTAAAAGATTTTTGGATTTCTTGGTTTGAAGTTTTATCACCCCCAAGATGAAATCCTGCGCACGCCACTGGTGGTAAGCTAAATAAAGCAGTGAAAGAGGGAAAGGAAACATTATCTGATTAAAATTGGTTTATCATACGACTACTAGTACTAATACTACTATAAATCATTGTAAGATTTATAAAGCTAAGGGGTACGTACCCCCCTCGCCCCCACCCCCCTGAAAACCTTTATGTGCCCTGAGGAGGTACGCGCGCCACAGTTTGTTAAACAGTGGTCTAGTTCTAGTTTCAATAGGAGAGTTCAAACTGGTACACCGGCGACTAGCAGCAAGCAGTTGTTCGACGTCAATCACACCGCTGATTTTCTTGTTCTAACAGTAGGTTTAGATTTGACTAAAACCGAAGGTTATGGAGGTTATGTAGTCGTCATGTCATTTGGTCTGCCTTAAAATAGTTTTTTTAGCACTTTGTCTTACTACCCGTTCGGGTTATACACTTGTACTAACTACGCCAATGGTTTTAGGGGAGGAAGGTTATATTTATAGGAAGTGTATCCGCGTTTGCGGAGAGGGAGGTTGGAAAACCACCTTCAGTACACCCGACCGAGATTAGAACTCTTCATCGGCAGTCTAGTCTACTGCGAGAGTAGCGCGTTAGACTACGCGTCCACCGAAGCTGGTATCCTCAGATAGTTTATAGTGTGTAGAACAAATAATAGTTCCTCATCGCTTGAGTCAATTTTAGATAGTAAAAAATATATTTAGATGCTACCCAGCTTGTTTATAATGAAGTGTCGGACACCAGTGTATTATCAATGTCCGCCACAAACACCGGTGATGGTCACTAGTGTAGAAAAAGTCCCTTAAACGAGAAAAAAAAAGTGTCAGCTACTCAAATGAATGGATTGCCTCCGACGGAGGGGTCGAGGTTCGAATCTCAGACCCAGACGCTTGCACTAGGGAGGGGATGGTTTTCCATATGTGATTTATTTCTAAAGCTTTCACATCCACCTCTACACTAATGCGGGCGCATTTTTCTATTATCCATCCAATTATTACCCCTTAGAATAAATTGTTAACAAATTTTGTGTTAAGCGTTCAAATTTAAAAAAAAACTTTAAATGCTTTGTTTTTAATATTACCCTTTTATTCACGTGCTTTATAAACAAATGAGGGGCTATTGGCGTCAGGGAAAGCGCTGAGAGTAAGATTAAAATCCCTAGTAAGCCTGCTTTCAAGCCTTGTACTTAATGTATTGATAAGGTAAGTTTACCCTGAACTGTTTTTTTTTATAATTTCATCACGTCTTACTACCCATTTGGCGTATTCAGTATACATATATATATTAATTACAATAATGTAGGAATTTGAAAGGTATGATTCAGAGGAAATATACCCTAATTTGCGTGGGTATATCTTGGGAAAAAGTTTTGAAAATAACACCCTCTGGGGCCTACGCCTCGACCTTCCCGTCAGTGACAAGCCAGACGAAACCTGGGCATTTGGCTTAGAGCCAACGCTCTACCACTGAGCTACCCAGGATCCATCCCGTGCTCAGGATAATTTTGAAAAATGGCACCTTTATTATAAGATTAACGATTTTAACATTAGAGCGCGGGTCTGAAGTGTAGTCTTGACGTGGGTGATTAGTGATTACACTATGACCCTATCTTTTAACCACACAATAGTGGAATCAAGAAAGGTAGGCTTATGACTAGCGCCCGGATTTTTATGTAAGTACATATTTTAATGCTGCCAATTAGACATGTTTAAAGCGATATGTCGGCGAATTAGGTTGTTTGGAACTGTAGTTTAAGTTTTAATTTTACATATTTTCTAATATATTACATAAATGATATATTTTGCACGTTTTTCCTATCGTGGTATTATTTTTTATACATTTCATAAAGGAATGCATCCAGTGAAGGGATGGCAGTGATTAAAGTCCAAGTCAGGTGTACTCGCTCATCTGAAAAGAACACAGTCGCCGTAACGTAGCGTTGTGTCNGTGTTGGCCGCCGTCTGAAAAAAAACCGCGCGCTGGGGGGGGGGGGTTGTTGGGGGCGTTTTGTTGGGGGGGGGGGGGGGGGGGGGGGGGGGGAGTGGTGTTGCCAGAGTATCGGTTTGTAAACACAAGTAGACGAGTTGTGGAAACAATAATTGTTGACTAGCTCATTTTCTCTTTGGTCTTTGGTCAGGAGGATAAATGGATCTAAAGCGGCAAGGTAAAGAACAAATTACGAAAAAAGGAACCCAAAATCAATCAAGGAAATATAGTTTGAAGTGTCATCAAGCATTTAACATTGGACAGAAAAAAATAATTATAGGAAACTGACTAAAAAATCTGGAGTGGTCTGACGTTCACTTGTTTTCAAGGATCCGACCACAATGGAGGTTTCATTGAGAATTTGTAGTGTTTGTTGTATGATTTATAAAAATCATTTGGGTGACCTAGCGGTCTATGGGTAGGGTGTCAAGCTTCTGTGCTGGGGTTCCGGGGTTCAATCCTCGGTCCCGACACAGATTTATCTGATTGCCAAACCCTTCCTTCACCCCTGACAAGACGTGTATTAATCACAACTTGTGAATGTTGTGGTTCGGATTCCACGTTAAACTGTAGGTCCTCCATTTCATATCACAATCACCCTACCATTACGCATTAGCGTAAGTGCGTACAAACCGAACGGGTAGTAAGACGCGGTGATGATAATAATAATCTAAAATCAGTTATACAATGCCACTTATTTTAAATCTTTGATCAGGGAAATTTAAGTGGTGTAAAGCCAGATTATTAGTTTGTTTAGACGATACAACGCGTTAAAAAAGTAATTGTACACGTGCATATTTATAAAAGTGTTTTTTTTACTAATTCCATCATAAATTTTCTGGCAAAATTAAATATAATATGTAACCTTTGTTTTATAACGTGGGGAAAGAAGGTTTATTCAATTTTACATATTTTCACATTATTGCATATTTTACTAAATATGATTTTGCTACATACTTAACGCACATATTTTGTAGGTCAATAATACATAAAAATCCGGGTTCTACTTATGACCTTTCAAGGTAAGAAAAAGTTATTTTTTGAGCGAGAATAAAAACATAAAATTATTAAACCCGACCACTACTTAAGTGTATCCAAAAGAAAGTACAAGAAAAATATTTTTTTAAAAAAAGGTGAGTAAATGCTGTGCGTGTCGGTGTGTGGTTTGACTGTAAGCGTTGTGTGTGTAAAAACGGAGGTGAGCAGTGGAATAAGATTCTGACATGAAGAAACTATTACGAAATGCATTTTTTTTGCGATCAAAATTGTTAGCATATTATTTTTTAATAATTATGTTGTTTTGGTATTGATAATACTTCTGAGCCTAAAAAAATGTAATATTTGTCGATCAGATGACTGAGACTTAAAAGAAACAAAACGCGCCCACTTTATTAAATCCACTAGGTATATTTAATAGCCTCTTAAATATTAAACTAGCCCCACAAAATATTGCCAGAACCGGCTATAAGCATCTTAAACCATCTTAAGGAAATCAAGTAGTGTAGACCACCCGTTCCGCTCAGCGCAACAGGCCGTGTGGTAAAACCGCGGTGCTGCCGCTCAGAATTAGACGTTCCACCAGTGCACTTCCTAACTCGACAGATCGTATCCCTCTGCCCCGATGGAAATCCAGGGTTTGAACCTCGGCAAGGTGTAATGAGGGTGTTATTTTTGCCTAATGTTTTCCCACCTAGCCTCCCCACAAATACGAGTTTTTTTTCATATCAATTTTATCCATCTTTTCCTCATTGGTGTAATGATATGCGGATATTAGGACGCGAAACAAATTATTTCGACACATTACTTAAAAATTAAACTAATCCTTGGACACCGTTAGATCCCGATCCACTAATTCAAGGGGGTTCCCCCCATTTCACCTCTGATAACTTTGAGCAGTGCCGATAATCTACTCCTGGACTGAGCTGAAGTGTCGGGCGCCATGTAAGCCGTGGCCAACTTACACGTCAATAAAACTAGAGTAGACTGTGTTAGTTTATGCTCTATTCTTCCTGTTTCGGGCTATCAAAATAAACTTTGCGTGAACACACCAGGCTCGTGTCATGGTTGAAATACCGCTCCCTCTTCAAACAGCGCATGAATAAATATACACGGCTACATTAGCTAAAGCAGGCATGCCAAACAAGAGGCCTGGGGGCTGCATGCGGCCCTCTAACTGTATTTGATGGAGCAACACACAATGCGGCTCTTTTATTCTGTTTAGAAAAACGTAGAAATAAAAAGTTTGTGGGAAGGATATCCGGAAATTTGGCACAGTCTAAGGAAATTCGAAATATGAGATTGGTGTATCAAATCTATACTAGAGCTTCGACAGGGATCAGTACCCAAAAGTTGTTGAATTTTCGCGCTAATTATGTGCAATGTTTGGCAGTACATGCGTTTGAAAACGAGTTGTTTTCTCACATGAAAAGGAACCGAAAGGTTGACGGCTTACTTATGACACACATTTTGTCAACAATAGAAAATGACTTCAGCACAAAATTTAAAACTCTACCATCACACCAATGCTGCAAATAAAATGTTCCAAATTTCTGGCAGAAATCATATATGGTCTTTTTTTTTATTGTTTCATAAAGGAGCATACTCTTATTTTCGTAATAATAAATTGGAATTTATTTTACCTAAGAAAATGTCAAAACTTTTGTTTTAACGCGGCCACCTCAGTATTTTCCATTTTCAATGTGGTCCCTATGGTCAAACGAGTATGACACGCCTAAGCAAACAAAAATTGGGTCCGCTCCAGGGGTCGCGAGGTCTGAGGCGTTAGATTGCCGTTGACGAGGAGATCGGGGTTCGAAATTATGCTGGAAGCACTGGGGTAGATTTTACAAATATTTTTTTTCTTATTCTATTGACTTGTGATATCTTGCATATCCTCTAAGGCAGGGGTCGGCAGTCTGCTTGGACCCCAATCGATGTATATAATATTTAACACCACGTCTTATTTACCTGCTCAGGTTACATGCACGTACTAATTACGCTAATGAGTTAGGTAGAATTTATAGGAAGTGTACCAGCATTTGTGCGGAGGGAGAGTGGAAACCCATTTAGGAAAAAACACCCTTAGTCCACCCGGCCGGGATTCAAAGCCCGATCTGTCCATCATTGACGATCTAGTATATTTCAAGGGTGCTGCCTTAGACCATACGGCCACCGAAGTAGGTGATCGACTTATAAACGTATCAAAGGTCCCAAGATCATCCAGCGTTTCTCCACAATACTTTCGCTTTTTTTTTCTATACATCTTATATTAAACCCAATCTTCCCTCAAATACTTATAGGACTTCCTTAATAATAAAAAAAAAATAGAATAAATATATTGTACATTATAATTTTTAACAATTTTTGCAAAATTCCTATTATGAGCGATCAAGGTAATTTTTGTTACACTCAAATATAATTTGAACGTTATGTATGTATGTGCGAGTTCAAAAGATTCAAAGATCGACTTTTAATGGCTATGAAGTTTTCTTAAACGATCGACCGAAAATTGCCGCTAGATCGACCTGTTGCCGACCCCTGCTCCAAGCTACCTTCTTCATTTATACCCTGATTCAGTCGTTAATTGCCAGTGTATTAAACGTACTAATATAATTTAAAAAAACAAGGTCATTCAAACATTTCGGTATCATGTACCATAAACCAGATTGCGTCAACACTATACTGGTGTAGTCTGCGAACATAAAAAGTTTGAGTTAAAAATGAAAAGGTTCGATTCTAGCCACACCCGAACTCGCGTCGGTGGTCACGCGGACGCCTTATCAGTCTCGTCCTGTTCGATTTGCCAGGTGACCAAGAGGTCCAGATTCAAATCCCTACCGAGTATATTATGGGCGGTTTTCCCTAATTGGTGTTCTCTCTCTACAAGCAAATGAGGGTACATTTATTAAAAATCCCACCTTCATCATTTGTGCCCTATCAGAGTGTAAATAAATATGTGGATAGCTCGGACGGGTAGTAAGACGCGAGGCACTGAGGCATTCTCATGAAATATAACATTTTAATCGTTTATCTCAAATGGGTTTTTTGTGTAAAGAGAGTTAAATGACTGCTTCTAGGTTTTTTACAGCTTTCTCAGAGCTGATAGTTTTTTATATTTTTCTTTTTCGTTAGTTACCAATGGCTACATTTTATATTGACGCTGCTTGGTAATAACTTTGAAATGTAATATTTTAAAGTTGTCAGTTTGTAAGATGTGTGGAGTGTTTAGAATATGCTTACTAAAAAGGTTCCCAAACCAAATAAATTTAGATATCCATGCATAATGTATTCAGTCTGAGTTAAAATATTAACCTTCATGAGGCATTAATAATTATTTTGCATTTTTCCTGGGTTATTTCAACGAGTACCATTTGTCTGTAGTATATTTTATACATTATATTGCCAACATTGTTTGGATACAACTATAAACAGAATACCCAGGTAAGAGGGTGCGTGCAGCAACGTGAATACAGCATTTAGTTTCAGCGCAAGCATTAAACACTTCTCAGTTAAGTTGGACGTAGTTAAACGAGCAAATATTTTTGAACACAAACTATATATTTTAAAAAATATCTAAGAAACCATTAGCTTTTTAAATATGGAAATGAAAACATACTCGCCTAATGATGAGAGGCTCTCTCAAGACGTTAAACACCAAAAGTCACATTAATTCGTAATTAGTTTGGACCCCTCTCATATATGTAAAAAAAAAAAAAGGTCATGGATGAAGGTATTTTCTTCAATAAACTGTATGTTAAATATCCTTTTAAGACTTCATCCATGGAAAATCACGCGCTTTTCAGAAATAATGTCAAAGGATTGCACAGTTAAAACTTATTTTCTTTCAAAAATCAACTCCGTAGTGTTTACCAAAAAAGCAAGTGACGCTAGCTCCCTTCTACCCAATAGGAAGCTAGCCTTCACAACACCTGTCGCCAGAGCTCTTTCTATTAGTTGGTTTTGACACTGGTGACAAGGGGTTCAGGAGGCACGGGGTGGGTCATATATAAGCCGCTTGTGCGTATGAATCCATTACAGTGGCCAGCAATACACAAGAACTTTGTAATCAAAGACAGTAATATTCAGTGCCGGTAAAATATATAGTTGTAATATCACAGAAAAATAATCTGCAGTTCAACTAAAACTGTATGATCTAATATTATATATTCAGTACCGAAGATAAAATCATTTTAATAAATCGTGTGCAACATTAAAAGTCTTATTTATTTAATTAAAATAAAATGTAAAAGTAATCAGATCGTATAACCGCAACTCCGTAACGTAATAATTAGCGCTCGATCACGGGGCTACAAATACCAATTATATCGCGACGAACCCAGTAACAGCACAATCGACGCCCAACGCGGACCGATTAATTCAATAACACTATAATTGGCTCTCAATCGTGGGGCAATTATATCATCAAAATACCTTACCGTTTTAATTAGTGCTCGATCACGGGGAAAATACCAGCTAATTAAACGGTATCACTTTAATCGGCGCCCATCGCGGACGCGTAACGTAATAATGTTACGTTTTTTTCAGTATTAATTAATATGTCAATCCCCCTCTATAAAACACCTTCCCACTGCAATCCATTTCTTCCCCCTCACCAAAGCTTGAACTGAAGTGTGGCTTCTAATTTTTTAAAATTAGATCAAAAACGGCTCTTCACTAAAAAAAAGTTGCAACCCGTGGTCTATAAACTATTAATTGTGCAATAATAGGGCCAAACATATTAAAAAAAGAGGGATTTGTGAAGCATCTGCACTTTAGTTTTAGGTCGAATATAATAATCACAATGTTACAAACAAACCCAACCCAGGACAGAACAAGCCATGTTTACTATCTCGCACCGACAGCTTAGCTAAGTCGGTAGCACGTCTGTCTTGAGCTAAGGGTCCTGGGTTCGATTCCAGGCATGGATGAATAATTGATCATGGGTGAGATGTGCGTTTACCATTTTATAATGATGAATTAACGGCCGGGTGCTGGATGTTGTGTCTGTACTAGATTTAAATTAGAGTTTATAAGTTGTGTGGTAATATAATCGGTCGGTTCAGAGAGTGCACCTTAAATACCTCATAGAATTTTTTTTAAGAAGAAAAATACTACCTAGCAAGCAAGTTAGCGTTGAGCTAACTGTGGCGGTTGCAGTTCATTGAAGAATATACGTTTCATTAAAATGGTTTGTTAATCGCGATAAAGAAATGATGGCTTAGAACTGAATCCTTAAGGGGGCCTGGCGGAACGACGAGACGCGTTTCAGACGTACAAAATCACGCATTATATAATAAGTGATTTGTTTTTTCAAAATATTGTTTACGTAAAACATGAAGGTTAAAGGTATAAACGTGTCCCTATAATGTTAAAACTTTACAGTCCAGGTTTAATGATAAAAAAAAATATAGCGAGAAGGTCAAATTAGCTCATTTTCACGCAAAATGGTAAAAAGGAACTTGTATTAAATATTATTAATAGCACCGCGTCTTACTATCCGTTCGGGTTATATGCACTGTATTAAATACACATACGTATTTATGCAGTCAACATTGATGACATTTGACTTTTCATTAAGTTAGCATTATTTCATAATTATTGATATTATGTATATAAAAAGTGACAGCTTGATAGGTTTAATTTATATATATATATATATATATATATATATATATATAATGTTGTAATAACTCTTGATATTGTAAATATGTAAGATGACTGCTGTATGGCTCACAAGAAAGGGAAGGGAACTCATTAGAGGCACAACTTAGTTGATTACTTATTTAAGTTAGGGAGTATTTCGCTATTTCAGTGGTGAAGACCCGCTTCCCCCACCCCACCATACAGGGATGACCGCCCCAAGCGGCCAGGTGCCGAGCAAAGGGTTGATTTGTGTAGAACTGGTAAATGGAGGTAGCAAGCTTCTAGAATGTTCTATTGGAATCTCTTTATCATGTTTGGAGCGGAACAGCTCTTCTCAAGTGTAGCTAACTTGAAGGAAGCAGTGCACCGGGCAATAGGTGACCTATTTCACCATAAATGTAATCAGTATGATTTGTAATAAATACTCCTAAACAACCGAGTTAATGGTTTTTACTCCAGTTTAGTTAATTAACCCTAAGAAGCATAGCATGTTAATATGCTAATTTATTAATAAAAATAAACGATAGTTACGGTTTTATAGGTAAAAGTTTGAATGTAGTAAAATGGAAAAATCACATGACTATACGTGTAAATATAAATAAGGCTATTTTAGTAACTTTAATAATTGTAAAAAAAGTTCCTTTCCGTTTAAATCGGACTGTATAAAAGTGTGAGCAGATCTAGCTTTACTCAAATTAAAGTATTATTTTTAATTTAGGTTGGCGCACCTTGTACGTATCGACTTGAATCGGTTCAGTTCTACATTTTGTATGGAAAAAAAATATTTAAAAAATCGGGAAGATTATGTGCCTATTTAACAGGCTAATACTATAGGCTAGATAATGTTATTTTAAGAGTCCCCCGTTCATCCTTTTAAACAAAACAGCACGTGATAATAAATCTGCAGTTTGACACAAATGAATGACACGGTTAGAGCCCCAGGACCAAACACGGTTAATATTGGTGGATCTATAATTACCAGTATAGTGGCACCTTAAGGTATTAACAAAGAAGCAAACAACGATGGACGAGGAAGTGCGCCAACTAACCAATATCTCTTTCAGCAGACAGATCCGTGGGCAGCCGGAAGGGATATCATGACAGCTTAAATCATGACAAAAAGCGAGGAGAAAGGAGGGAAAACTAGCAGAAAAAGACACTTTCCAGATGGGTCAAAAGTTTAGTTTTATCCATTTATTAAAATTAATACGTTTTAACACAATGGTTACAGAACGGATTAATCTAAGAGATGGGGATAAGAAGTGTAAGGAAAGTAGTTTAGAAGAAGTTAAAAGCATTAACGTGTACAAGGGATGGGAAAACCACATTAATAAACCACATATGGAAAACAACTTTTAGTGCCTCTAGCCGAGCTTCATCTCTACATCACCAGCAATACAGACTAAGGTAACTGCGGGTAATACCGCGTCTGACTAACCGTTCGGGTTATACGCTTAAGTACTAATTACACTAATGGATTAGGAATTGGGAAGGTTGAATTAAGAGGAAGTGAACCCGCATTTGCGTGGAGGGAGTGGAAAACCAATTAGGAAAAACCACCCCAGTTCACCCGACCAAGATTCGAACCTCGATCTCCCGGTCCTAGGTGGTCTAGCTCAACACGACTGGCGCTTTAGCCAACTACGCCACCGAGGCGGGTAAGGCCTAGCTAATGGAGATTTGAAATAAAATGAAAAATACTGCAGATAATCAATAGTTTTTATTGTTAATCAGTCTTACGGTATCATGAGAACAAATTATAAACTTAAAATGGCAACTTCTATCATAAAAAAAATAATAATAAAATTAAACATTTTTTTTAAAAACAATGCAAATAGGCCTTATTATAATTTGGTAGGGTAATAAGGCCTATGACTAAAACATATACAAACATTCGAACTAGATGATATATTTGGTATATGAGATCAAAAATCAAATTATAGTAATTTCACAATTAAATTTTTCAAAAACACGACAGTTTTGTCTCTCCTAGCAACCACCAGGGCACTCAAAGGCATAAAGCGCTTCTGCTGATACCATTTGTCGCATTTGGTGCACTCTCTCATATCGGCCATCCTATCCTCACATCTATGATAATACCATCCCATTTTCATCTGTGAAGTATCAACATCCTTTCTAATGTCAGATTTTGCAAATTTTTATTTTTTATTATTTTGGTCAAAAAGGTATTTTGTGACTGTAGGTTCCTCTGTAATTTATGGTTTCTTTTTTCCGAATTGTCTGTGTTTTTTTTCCTTTGTCTTTAATGCCCTTCAGTAAACTACCCTTAATTTTAGGGCTAGATACCATCCAATTCCAAAAACACATCGGAGGAACATTATGAAAATCCCAGATACCAAGTTTTATCCCGATCGGTAAAATAATTTCGGCTTTAGACCGAGGTACAGACAAACGGACAGACAAACGGTATCGCGAAAACAACTTTATCTGTTTTAGGGACGTCGACATTCATCAAAACCTCGAGTTCGTTATTTTTGACGACCACAACACTTTCTCTACGAGGTATCGAGAGAAAGAAAAGAAGAGGAAGGTAATAACTAATAAGGCTCACCATACTTCCTCGTAAATTCTAGTACGCTTCATCTGGAGTCCATTTTCCTCATCTATAGCCCAGTTATTATAATATAAATACTAGTTTTTAGGACTGTCTACGACAGGATGGTTATGCCATTAACCAACATAACAAAACTTAATCTTCAAATGACACGCACGAAGAGTCGAGCTTTTTGTAAAAAAAAAATTCTGTCGGTTACTATGTAAGAGTGGATAAAATAAGAGTGAATGAGTGTGTGTCTTTCTACACCCTCCAAAAGATCATAGGTGGCCTATAAAACAAACTTTTGCACACTTATAGTATAGACTACAGGACAGAACCTAACGGAGCCGATTTTTTTTATTTAGTAAAAATATAATGAATGTAGTTCAATCTCATTTTATCCAAAAGGTTAGGTCAAAACTTAAGGAACGTATAGAGGGACTCAGGCTAAACAACTTTCGAATAGAAATCCATGTCCTCCGAAATCACCCTGAATCAGGCAAGCTCTATGACATTGGGGAAGTATGATACTAGTCCGCTTAAATAAGCATACATTAAGGAATTTTGAAATAAAAGTGTGCTGGCACTCCCCCCTGTTGCACCCACATTTGCTTACGCGCGATAAGTGGCACATCTTATAACAGTTCCAGCATAATATCTTCCAGAAAGATTCTGTAAATGTGTCCAGTCAAACGTGGTGGCAGAAGGTAAGGTCCGATCCCGTTATCGCCAATGATACCGGCCTATACATTCACAGCAAACCTCTATTGGTGGTTGCGAGCAACGGTAGCACGGTGGTTCTGTTCAACCCAAATATGGTGCTTTTTGCAAGTGAAGTCATTTTTGGTGAATGATGTCTCATCTGTGAACATTACTCTGCTCGAAAAATGGGGCTCGTTCAAAAAACGCTGCAAAATCCACTGATGGCGAATTCAGACCTATTCGAAAGTTGTTCTTCCCGAGTTCCTCTTTACCCTCCTTAAGTTTTGGCCTTTTAAATCACCCTGTATATGGTTACAAAATCGATAAAAGGGTTAGTTGGTTTTAAGGCCTGCCTGAAAATGTTCAGTTTGTTAGGTCTTCTGGGCTTTGAAATTTTTTAGACTTTGATTTGGTTTTAAATTTAATTCTAGTATGAAAGGTGGGGGAGGGGAACAAAAGGGTGGCCTCTAAATTTCTAAACTAATAGAAAACAACTTTATCGTACCTAGGCAAAGATTACGTTCGTTTGTGCACCCAGTTTGGGTGTTAGTTGGGTAAGATATTTTTCAAAGCTTAATTTATTTATTGCAATAATCTCCTTGGGATTGCCATAGTTCAAGATTGTACAAGGAGGAACTTTAAAAATGTTGGTCACCGGATGTTGAACGTCCTAATATGATCTGGTTTTGATGTGACTTATCCGCCTACTCATGAGAAGAACGAGCCAAACATCTAGTTGACAATAAAGCGAACGCATACATTGACTTAGTTTGTTACCATAGACAGTCATTGAAGGAGATAATGAAATCGATAATCAAGTATGTAAATTATTATTAGTAAATGAATACACAAATACCAGAATACAATTAAATAAAATAAATAGCTAATTAATAGGGCTAAAGGTACAAACTACCAAATCAAACATTAAATGTCAGTCTGTTCCCTCACAACACAATTTACGGTAGATGTCTACGCCACCTGTATCATTTGCTCAAGTCCTCCACTGGTCATCGACACACTAGTCCGCACACACCACGACGACCCGAGATCCACGAAAGATGGACACGCCTGCACTCACCCGGACATGTTGGCTCACTCGTTACATTACCCTTAATTCGGACTGTAATACCCCACTGACCATCGTAAGTGTATAATATACAGAGGTCAGAGTCAGAGTTTAGAAGCCTCTATTTTCGGGACACTGGGTTGGAAGAAAATTAACTCAAACTCTTATATATATGTGTCACCTTACTTTTAAGTAAGCTCCCTCCTTTCCCATATAAACCCCTTGACAGTAAGGCTAGCCTAGCTATACCCTTTATATCATAGGAAGGCATGCCTGGACTCTGGACTTTTCAGGTATTTTTCCTAACAAAATCCCACTATATAGTAGAATTCTGACAAAATATACTGCTAAACAGGGATAGAAAAAGAGAAATGGAAAACAGAGAGGGCAAACAAATGGCAAGTGCGCTTACCACTCTAGTCGAACCCTAAATCTCGTTACAATATTTTCCTTGGGTCAATCAATGTTGGGGCTTTGTTGACGATCCAGGGCTGCCATTATTTTCTTAACACCAAATTCCCCGTGTTTTTCAGGTTTTCCAGGCAGCTTAGATTGAATAAGAGTAATACCATTTCATTTTTCATAAAACTGACTATTTTGAAGTCATGTAAATTGTTTAAAGCAGGATCATTTAAGAATGATGGGGAAATACATCTTCTCTCCCTTCACAGCCGTTGTTTAAGGGGTAACAAGACATATTTGAATCAGTGTGCCGAACATTTTTGTTCAATTTTTCGTCTAGTCAAAGATCTATTTTAAGCTTTCAGTGAAATGTTCCAAATTAACAAATATTATAATTTTCTTTACTAGATTTTGCAAGATTTCCTTTGTTTTTCCGGTTTTCTCAAAGACACAAAAAATCGCCGTGTTTTGTCGGCTCTCTCGATCTACCAGATGCGTGGCAACCCTGCAATTATCTGTTTACCTACTTAAAAGTGTTAACACTTTGTGTACGGTATTTCCAAGGTAAAGAAATTACAAGTCATTTTAAGGCCCAAGCTTGAATAACGTTAGCTGTTGATACAACGGACCGTTTTCATCCATCTTGAAGAAATAATTATTTCGTTTTGCTAAACGTATCACAGTCACGAGCGCCTACAAGGTTGAACGAGCGGGTCCGCACAGCTTTCTAAATAACAAACTGAAGCTATTAACACAACGATCCACCAAATTATACCTTCGCTGAAAAATACACAAGCTCTCCAAAAGCAATGGATTATTGTCTCCACAAGGATTTGACCACTTGAAGACTTAGTGGGATGAAAAAATACCTACTATCAAACTATTTGATTTTCATTTTTACCTGTTTTATTTCAAACTAAATGCAAGTTCCCAAGTAAATTTATAGCGTTAAAACACAAATATACCTACTATTCAATTTATATTATGATTATGTCAATTTAAATCTTTAGTTTCAGCTGCCTTTTAGTAGGAGAAGTACTTTATTGGTCTAAATATTTATCTATGTGAATGTAAGCTCAAACCAAAAAAAGATGTGGAACGTCCGTTATCTGTTTAGTTTTATTTGCCAAAGAAATCCTTTACACCCACTAACTTGAATACGAACCAACTAAACTCTCTTTCTCTCTCTCTCTCTCTCTCTCTCTATATATATATATATATATAAACAAGTAACTATATAAGAGAATCTCTAAAAATCTCTTTGGATTTTATGTTGGAATTTGGTGATCAAGTAAGTTGGAAAATAAATAAAATATTCAAGTGTATTCACATTGATACCTTCTTGACGGTACTAGCTGATGATCACGTGGGCTAAAAGGTGTCAGGCTCGCAATAACACTGTAAATACAAAAAATAATACGCCAAAGTTGCAAGTATGCCAAGTTTCCGCATTCTAGAATTCCTGATTTAGTGCAAGGGAGTGATCTACAATGCTTGTTACCTACCAATATTGACGTACGCTGCAGAAACGGGGGTAATGAAGGAAGAGGATAAAAGCAGAATGCAGGCGAGTGAAATGAGATTTCTGAGAGGCAGGATCGGTGTGAGAAAATTTGACAAGATGAGGAATGAAAGAGTAAGAGGAATAATAAAGGAAGAAGCAGTCCGAGGCAGGATAGAGAAGGCCCGACAAAGGTGATATGGCCATGTGAGAAGAAGATTGGAGAGGGAAAGGATGCCTTGGAGGATATTGGATATGGTGGTGGGTGGTAGGAGGCCGAGAGGAAGACCCAAGGGGCAGATGGCTTGAAGGAGTACGGAGGATTGTGGAGGAGAGAAGGGAGTACTGGGCCAAGGTGGAGGGATAGAAGTGGTTGGAGGAAAGGAGGCGGTGGAGAGGCTTATTTTCCAAAACAAACTCAGCCAGTCGCTGGAAGCTGTTCATGATGATGATGATGTTTGAAAATATATTATTAGCTTACATTCCATACACGGATTATTAACGATATAATCTCAAGAACATGAATTAGAAGACATTTAGTGAGATTAAACTCGTATTAGCATATATATATATATATGATGATAAAAAACACAGCGAACCACTTCGGTGGCCGCACGGTCTAAGACACTAATCTCGCAATAGATACTTTCGTAATAGACTAGACTGCCGAGGACCGGGAGATCGGGATTCGATCTCAGTCGGGCGCACCGAGGGAGGTGTTTCCTAAATTGCTTTCCACTCTACCTCTACGCAAATTCGGGTGCACGTTCTCAAAATTAAACTTTCTTAATCCCTAACACATTAGTGTAATTAGTACATAAGCGTATAACCCGAACGGGTATTAAGGTACAGTGCTAAAAAAACAACAACAATGTATCATAAGTAGAAATCCAGTAGTGAGCCCGGAAGGGATTCGAATCCCGACCTTGCTGTCAACGGCGACTAAGTGCAACTAAGGTCCACTGTTGCGGGTGTTTACACATAATTAAAGTTTTACTATAGTATTTAAAATTCCTTATGGTTAAGAAATGCATTAAGAGGAAACGTTTATTGATAATGCTGAAATTATTTAACTAGTATATTTAAACTATTTTATTTTTATACTAATGAAATAAACCGAATATAATTAAATACACCACCACTTATATTTTACTTTAGTTTAAAATAACAAATACACTTTGATATTCTTAAAATGGACATTTGAAGCACCTTTTAGAAAATACAAACTCATGTTTTGCGGTCAACAATGATATCATTTGAATATTTAATATCGGTGTTATTTTAAAGTTATCGAAAATATGTATAAAAAATGACAGTTTCAGATCACATGACCTGATATATGTATATGTGAAGGTAGGTATATAGAGTAACATCCGACCCCTTAGTTCAGTTGGTATCGTGTGTGTCTACTGAGCCAAGGGTCCCAGGTTCTATTCCTGGCGTGACCGAAACATTTATCATTAGTTATACGTGGATTTCCCCTTTCAAAGTGATAAATTAATGGCTGGGCGCTGGATATTGTGTATGCTATAGATTTAAGTTAAATTAAGAGTAGTGCGCTATTACAATCAGTCGGTTTAGAAAGTTCACGTTAAATATCTCTAATCAATTAAAAAATGGATCTAGTAACAATTTTCAGCTGTTGGTATGTCCATTTGTCCATTCGTAAGAAAATTAGTGTACACACCAACATCAATAACAGCAACCACGTGGTTGGTAACCGTAACAGGAATTTAAAAAAAAAACTAGCATCTCGTAGAAAATCATTCGTATAATATTTTTAGGTGCTTTGGTTCTTATTGTTGACTTGAATTGGATGACATTTTCCAAAATTAATCCAAGGGCATAAGATGAAGAGAATGAATTTCAAAGAAATCTAATATAATTTGTTTGGAAAATGGATGTGTAAACAAATATTGTCAATAACCCCAAGTGCATCTAGCCGTAAATGAACCACGGCCTCATGGGTCAAAGCCAGGTATGGCAATATGTCTTTATTGTGAAGAAATATATGTCTACATTTTCACCTATTTTAAAAATGTGTGATTTAACGTTGCTTTATCAACATAAAGACTATATATAAGGCCTTGATTTACAAATGAGCTTAAAGTACTCTTAATATTACACGCCCAGCCTTATTTAATCATTGTTTAGTAAGACAAATCCACATTAAAACAGCAACTAGCACGGAATAAACCCAGTCTCTTAGACTCGTGGCCGACAGTGTTAGCCATTGAACCAATAAAGAGCACAGCCTTCAATTATTTCGATTAATAAAATGGAGTAATAATCTAAAATATCAAATAAGGCAAATTAACATTTATTTGACAAATAAACCAGAAATAACAAAATATTTTCCTCGCTATCAAACACAGTTGCGGTAAAAAAAAAAGTGAAGATGAAAACTTTGTATGGGTCTTTACTATTTCAAGGCCAAATACTCGTTGTTGTGCATTAGAATAAGAAATAAATTAACATACATTTACAAGAACGGTGAAACCGTAACAATAAACCGCAACTCAAAAATCGAAATAGATGCATAAAAAAGATAATATTTTCACCAACGGATCAGTAGACTCATGGAAAAAAGCATATAAAATAGAATTTGTGATATTAATTTAAGGTAGTCCCCGACCTGAAACACATACACATATAAACATCTAAATAATTTTTTAAATTTAAAATTTTGTTTAGTTGCTGTGTTAGAGAGACTTAAAACGCATTTTTCGAATGGTGATGTGAAGTATGAATCCAACATGCAAAAGAATGAATCTACCATGCAAAAGTATGTGAATCGAACATGCAAAAGTATGAATCTATCATGCAAAAGAATGAATCTACCATGCAAAGTATGAATCGAACATGCAAAAGTATTAATCTACCATGTAAAAGTATTAATCTACCATGTAAAAGTATTAATCTACCATGTAAAAGTATAAATCTACCATGAAAAAGAATGAATAGAACATGCAAAAGTATTAATCTACCATGCAAAAGTATGTGAATCGAACATGCAAAAGTATGTGAATCGAACATGCAAACGTATGAACCTAAAATGCATTAGTAAGAATGTAACGTGCAAAGGTAAGTTATCTAGTGTTGCGGCATTCCATCAAGCCTGCTCAGTATGCATGCTTTCCTTAAGAAGAGTTGCTAAGCAACGGTTTGTTTGAGGTTAGGTCACAAACCAGTTTCAGAGTGTGGGAGGAAACAAGACACGTAGGTCACTTTTAAAGTCCATTCCAGGAATGAAATACCATCTTTATTCAATAAAGAGGGTAATTCGTTCTTTAATTGACCACCGATAAGGGAGAATACTTTCCTTATGCAATTCTTTGAATTATATAAATTGCTGTGCATAAAATATGCAAAAGTGACATTGAAAAAGACTGAGTTAGTCAGTAAAAACATCTGTCAACCCTATCTATAGGTCAAGGGTTTGATTATCTGATAGGACCGAAAAATTATAGTTTCCAAATGTAAGGTGTTCCGTTTCGCAAAGCGGTAAAATTACAGTATGGGTTCTGGTTGATGTGCTCGTCATAAAATCAAGTGTAGCTAAGACCCGCTTCAGTGGCCGAATGGTAGAAGGCGTCACTATAGTGAGAGACCAGCCTGCTGACGACGGGGAGATCGGGGTTCGAATCCCAGTC
>CABFWO010000166.1:106978-153725 GCA_902155825.1 Timema genevievae | reverse complement strand
CCCCCCCCCCCCCATACTTTCAAACAAACGCGGGTAGATTGCCTCTAAACTGTTTCCAACCTCATGCCCAATCCACTAGAGTAATTATCATACATGCTTATAACCATAACAGGTAGTAAGAAGTGAAGATAAAAAAAGTTTGGCTAGGTCTTTGTCAGTATTTTCAGCATCGTTAAACATGTTCCCAAGTAAAGCGTGTTAGTCATTCGGAACTTGTTTCAGAAGGTCAGACATAGCTTATAACAAAGTTAAAAACAACCTTTGTTCCGATATGGTCACGATTAAACCTACAACTCCACAGTAGTCACGTCCATTATCAGCTATTAACACGTTAATTTAACTACAGGCAATCACACTAAACGCCACATTACATGTTTATACAACCTAATTTACTGTGAGAAGGCAGAAGTTAGATTCATATAATTTTTTTTAGCACCGCGTCTTTCTACCAGTTCGGGCTATGCACTTGTGTACTAATTATTACGCTGATGGCTTTAGGGATTAGGAAGGCTATATTTAGGAAGTGTACCCACATTTGCTTGGAGGGAGAGTGGAAAACCTTTAGTGGAAAACCTTTTTTGGGAAAATTCACTCAGTACACCCGATTGAGATTCGAAACTCGATCCCCCCTCGTCACCGGCATATAGAAACTCGATCTCCCCGTCATCGGTAGATCGAAACTCGAAATTCGAAACTAGATCTCCCCGTCACCGGCAGATCAAAACTCGAAACTCGATCCCTCCCGTCATCGGCAGATCGAAACTCGATCTCCCCGTCACCGGCAGATCGAAACTCGAAATTCGAAACTAGATCTCCCAGTCACCGGCAGATCAAAACTTGAAACTCGATCCCTCCCGTCATCGGCAGATCGAAACTCGATCCCTCCCGTCATCGGCAGATCGAAACTCGATCTCCCCGTCACCGGCAGATCGAAACTCGAAACTCGATCTCCCCGTCACTAGTAGATCGAAACTTGAAACTAGATCTTCCCGTCAGTCATCGGCAGATCGAAACTCGAACCTCGATCTTCCCGTCAGTCATCGGCAGTTTAATCTACTGCTAGTGTAGCGCGTTAGACCATGGCGGCCACCGAAGCAGGTATATGAAATTATTATTAGCAAAATTTCAAACTGAACGTTAGTAAAATATCAGATAATTATCAAAGAGCAGCTTCCACTTTTTTTCACCGCGTTTTAGTGCCTGCTTGAATTGTATTAATTACGCTAATGGAATAAGGAAAGTATTATTGAAAAGAATATGTATTTAAATTTGCGTGTAAAGCCAGCTAGAAAAAAACACACTCAGTATATCCGATCGGGATTAGATCTCCGATCTCCTTGTCGGATGTTTCATATGTGATTTTCCACCATCTTACCACGCTAATGCAGACGAATCTATTCTTCGTTCTATTTCCCTTTACTTTATACCCATTAATGTTCCCAGCCTGTGGCCTGGATCAGATTTTATTCAACCATATATTTTTCCCCTACGGGCTTACTAGGACTGTCGGAGCTTCATATCCCATATAATCTAACTTAAGACTAGGACTGGCACAACATCCAATCCCCAGCCATTAATTCATCACTGTGAAAGGGTAAACTCACTTTCCACCAACGATAAATTTTTCCCCCATGCCAGGAATCAAACCCGGGACCCTTAGCTTAGTAGAGAGACACGCTACTAAATGAACTAATGTGCCAGATCTGTCTCTTTCCCTATGATTACTAAAAAGAGTTAGATCAACTGACCGCATTCCTGATTAACTCAGAAGATCGAGGTTCGATCTTGATCGACTTCCCTAGTAGTTGTTTCCAATCCTTTCTTCACTAATAAGGCTAATGCACAATTTCTTAGAACCGTAAGCTTAGACAGATATTACCCCTACCACACCCATTCGACGGGGACTGGAAGAGGGAATGATCGTAAGCTTACAGTTCAAAAGTATTCACCTTCATCATCTAGTAATCATTAAATAACGAATATTAAGATTATGTTTAAAAGTTCATTTGATCATGGATTTTAAAATATTTATTTTTATTCCTCAAATTACTTCTCATTTCCTCAACTCCCGCGACACACCGGTTGGAAAAATCGCTGGGTTAGATAGTTTATGTCGCTAAATAACTATTTCTAAAAATGTCTATAACCTATTTGTAGAGTTCCGAGGCTCTCCCGAGACTACTATTATTTACCGTTTGGAGGTGGAACACCCAGAAACTAAATTTCTTTAAGTGGGGAGAAGGCGACTGCCATAGACACTATGAAACTTGAAAGGGGGTTTAGAGGACTAGGGTCTCTTCCTTACCACCGGAAGCTAATAAAAATGTTTGTATGATAAATATTATTTAGTAGAGTTAGTAATGGGAGATTGACTTAACATCACATTAAGTGCTGAAGGTGCCCCTTCCCCCTCCCTACTTTTAGAAACACGTTTGCACACGTTTAAATGTTTTCTGAACCCGCCTCAACATGCTTGTGTCGATATTGTTTATTTCGGTCGTGATGTTTTCCCGAAGATCCTGAATAGTTATGGTTTGTGGTCTGTTTTTGTAAACTCTCCACTTACGATGGTCCCACAAGAAGTAATCCACTGATGTCGTCAAGTCTGGTGACTTGGGGGTAGAGGGGGGAGGTAACATGTTTTAGAGCTAGCACGGTCTACGAAGAAGCTGTTGATGAGCGCCGTCGACTCAATGAAGGTGAGACATGTGGCACGATCCTGCTGGGAGTACCCCTGCGTAATTTCGATGTCATCTAGTTGCTCCACGAAGGCCATGAAAACGTCCCTGTACGCACCAGTGTTCAAAGTAACTTCAAAGAATATTGGTCCAATAACTCTCTCAGCGAGGGTGAAAACCACACGTCCACCTTTTGCGAACTAAGTAATGTTCCGTGGATCCCATGCGGTTTTTCTGACACCCAAATACTCCTATTTTGGGAATTCACATATCCTGAAAGATGAAACCAGGCTTCATCGGTAAACTACGTCATCGTCAATATTCGAGGGTTTCCGTCCACAAAATTGAGGAATTGCAATAGCGTACAAGCTTGATGTGTTCAGACTCCATCAACTGGTGTACAGCTGTCACGCCGTACGGCCTGATTTTTTGCCCATTTAGCTGCTCTTTGGCACATCGTCAAAGAGAATCCGGTCTCCTATTACAATCGGCGTAGTGATTTCTGGGGGGAGCGAAGCAATCGCTCACGAACATCTTCTGCACACTGCGGCACTTTTGACGGCGGATTGTGCTTCAGAATCGTCTTCCGGTCAGGACCATCATGAACACCATACTCGCGTTGATAAGACCTTTATGTGACAGTAAAGGAATTGGTAATCCAGTAATTATTTACGATAACCACGCGTTGCTGCATCGTGTACGACATCATGGCGAATACCGACGAGTTAACGCGGAAACAGCCGCTAAACGCAACACCAGCATCATATTAAAAAAAAAACTCCTAAAGTTTGTGCACCGTTTGAATGCACTTGACATTTAACCACCACCACCACTACCACGCCCACAAAGTTATAATGAATTAAAATGTAGGACATCCCATTGAAACACCTGTATAAGTGCTGTAAATTCAGTGGCGTGATATAGCTTATCAGAGCTAGTTGAAACTGTTTCTGTGAATTGTTCTCAACACTCAGTAGGGCACCCATGTGTGATAAATAGAAATAAAAGCCTATGCAGAATTATTGGTCAAATGGAAAACAACGAGTAGGCGAGAACATCAAAGGTATAGTTTTTTTTAAAGCATCGTGTCTTACGTCTTCGGGTTATACGTTTAAGTGCTTATTACGCCAATGGTTTTAGGGAGTAGGAAAGTAAATTGTATAGTAAGTGTAGGCCTACCAGCATTTACGTGGTGTGAGAATTGAAAACCATTTTGGAAAAACCACTCTCAGAACAGCCGATCGAGATTCGAAACTCGATTTCCCCGTCATCGGCAGTCTAGTCTACTGGGTGATTTGCGTGTTAGACCACGCGGCCACCGAATTGTTAAGCTTCGCTCTCCACACCACTTTAGTGTGTAAATGGCTCCTTTTTTTTAGGTTTACCTAAAGTAGGTAGTAATTTTTTAAAACCACTCAAACGTGCTTCATTCATATACTTATCTTTGGCTGATGGATAAGCGCGAAAGAAAACAGTTAAATGTTTCAAAAGCAGTTGTATTTCCAAGAAGAGAACTATCTTGACAAAATGTGATATTTATAAATTATCTAATTAATGTTTTAAAATGTGTACTATATGATTTACTAAGTTTAACATTGATTAAAGTTAGTATAGAATGTTTAACTATATTAGTAGATTTTAAATGTAATGATTTGAAAAATATTTTACTTCCCCATAGGCTCATGCTGCGATCAAAACTACCGGGGCGCAATGCCTCAATGCGTTGAATAGCCAGCTCTGGTAGCGTTGCCAGATCGAATCCCAGTCAAGTCAAAGTTAGTCCTAACATGATGCGGAATCGCGTGTAGCACACGAGAGATTCTTAAGTTTCCAAAAGTGTGGTTCCATGTGTGATAACCCTTAACTTGTCCCTCACCCCTCAATCTTTCTTTATTTTGGAGGAACTTTTAATGTGTCTGACCTTTTGAATATTAAGTCATAGGCCTTGTCTTAAAGATTTGCCTATACACTCGACACATACCTAGTGCCCTATAGTTCAGTTATGCTTCATATGAGTCAAGTTGGGGTTTCTTCCCCCTTTATTCTGGGTACGCCACTGTTGTCGAGGGTTGTTACACTTTTTCAATTACTTCCACAAGTTTATTTTGATAAAAAAACTGTTCCAAGCGAGAGCAGACAGTTATTTATTCCTTGTTAGGCCTTGTTTCAAAACAAGAGGCACATAAATTGATACAGCCAATTTGATGCAATTAAAACATTAATTAGCTCTCATTTACGTCCTATTCAAAAACATAACTACACTTTTCCCGAGTGGAACCCTTTTAACCACCGCAGAAACTCCTACCGCCAACTTTTAGAATATGTCATTACTCTCGTTGGTAAAGTTAATACCGGTATTTTCTCCGTAATAATGCTTCGAGACAGCAACTTCTATAATTATAATGTTAGCAGAATAAATTGCACCATGGCAATTAAATTCCTTTTGTATCAATAAAGTTGCTTGAATCTATAAGTGTGGGCTTGATTAACCACAATTTCGCTGATGAGATCCTCGTATAGTCAAACACACAAACAACACAAGACTTGTCCGGTGTGGGTTTTACAACCACTTAACTCATGTGGGCAGGAGGGTCAACTAACAATGACATTTATATGAGACAATTTGCAAATTTCAAATCCTCATAATGGCCACACATTAAAAAAAAATTATCTCATGCTTTACGTTCTTTCCAAGCTATCCGCAAATATACTAATGGAATATATATATATATATATATATTTATATTTTTAGCGCCATGTCCTACTAACCGTTCGGGTTATACACCTATGTACTAATTACGCTAGGGGTTTTAGGGATTAGGAAGTTATATTAATAGGAAATGTACACGCATTTGCGTGGATAACTATTTTGGAAAAGAATCCTCAGTACACGCAACTCAACTTTCGAACCTCGATCTCCTCGTCATCAGCAGTCTAATCCATTGAGAGAGTAGCGCGTTAGACCACACGGTCACTGAAACGGGCCACTAATTAATTTTAGCACCGCGTCTTACTACCCGTTCGGGTTATTCGCTTAAGTACTAATTACTCTAATGGATTAGGAATTGGGAAGGTTGAATTTAGAGGAAGTGAACCCGCATTTGCGTGGAGGGAGAGTGGAAAACCATTTAGGAAACCCCCCCCCCAGTTCACTCGACCGAGATTCGAACCTCGATCTCCCCGTCCTCGGCGGTCGAGCTCTACACGACTAGCGCGTTAGCCAACTACGCCACCGAGGCGGGTCGGGTCACTAATGAAGTATTGATACGCAAGTAATATATATATATATATTTTTTATGTATTTATTTGAGGTATTAAACGTGCACTTTCTGAAACGACTGATTATATCAGCGAACGAGAATTTCTATGAGCGAGAGCTAGAGGACCTACAATTTTTTTTTTAATTCTGAACCTATCCCTCAAATAAAGGGTGGTTTATTCATTAGAGATTTATTTGAATTCCAAATTTTTCACGATGTTTTTAACGATTTTGTTTAAAATTCAAATCTAGGATTTGTTTGAAATGACAAATCACTTTATCATTGATTTTCGGGCTAAAATTCGATGAAGGGTCGTTGAAAATTCAAAATTTTTTAGAAAATGGCTCTAACAATTTTGTTTAAAATGTTTATCTGGGAATTGTGTGGTATGAAAAATAGCATTATATACTTGATTTTTGGTAAAAACTCGTTTGTGAGTAGTTTACTGATGAGTGATTTTAAAAAATCTTGAAATATTAAAAAAAAATGGCTCTAATGATTTAGTTCCAAATGAGTACCCCTAGAATGTTTGACATGAAAAATAACACTGTATACTAAATAACACTGTATACTCGTTTCTGAGGTGAAAATTCGTTTATGGAAAGTTTACTGATGAATAATTTTTCAAAAACTAGAAATATTTTAAAAATTACTCTAGCGATTTAGTTCCAAATGTGTATCTTGGGATTGTTTGACTGAAAAATTGCAATGTATACTTGGTTTTTTTTATAACATTTCGTTTACCGGTAGTTTACAAATTATTATTTTTTTTAAACAAATTTGGAATATTTATAAAATGGCTTTAGTGATTTGCTTCCAAATGGGTAGCCTATCTGATAAGATTTTAAGAATATAAATAATTGTTATTTGTTTTCCATACATCCATTTAATAGTAGTTTACTGATAAGTGATATTTGAAAAAAAAATTACTTTCAAACAAAGAAGAAATAGAAAGAATTAAAAAATTTCGACCTAGAGATTACAATAAATCTTAACGTTTTATGTGAATCCGAACAAAAAAAAAAGTGGATTTTCCATGTATAGCCCCCCTTGTGCCTGTGTTTGTACCTGGCCCCGGATCCAAAAAGTTTTGATGGATTTTGTTTACGTTTGATATTTCAATTTTATAGGGCTATAATTAGGGAAGTTTTATTTTTATTTTGACCTGAACCCTCAAATTAAAAGTAGTTTACTGATAAGGAATTTTTTAAATTCAAAATATTTCAAAATATTTCAAAAATGCCTCCAACAATTTTGTGTAAAATTGTTATCTAGGTAACGGTTGACTTACCCAAATAACAATGCATGCTTGGTTTTTTAGTATAAATTCACTAAAGGGTATTCTACTGATAAGTAAGTTTCGAAAATTCAAAATAGTTTGAAGATGTCTAACGATTTTGTTTAAAATGTATTTTTCAGGAGTGTTTAACATTACAAATAAAACTGTGTAGCATACTTGTTTTTTGGGGGGAAATTCATCTAAAGGGGTTTTTTACTGAAGACTTTTTATCTGAACATTTAAAAAAATTATTTTGATAATATGGTTCAAAATGGGTATCACCTGTTAAGTTTTTAATTACTAATAGGCTTTAATATATAGAATAAAAAAATCATTTCATGCTAGTTTTCTGATGACTGATTTTGGTAAATTTGAATATTTTTGAAAATTACTTAACGATTTTGTTCAAAATTGTTATCGGGGCCTATTTTACATGATCATTAATAATATATCTTTATTTTTCTAAAATAAATAAATTTAAGGGTAGTTTACTCGCGATAAAATATAAAAAAAAATTGAAATCTTTCGAAATTGGCCTTGAAAATAGAAGTTTTTTTTTAATATTTCTAATTTTTGAAAAATGAGTTATTGGTGAACAAACATTAAATGACTTTTTATTTTAAAAAACAAGTATAAAGTGTTATTTGTAATGTAAAACATGGAACCATATAGTTAAAGTAATTTTATAAATATTTCAATATTATGAAAAATCAGTTGTCAATAAACTACCCTTAGTTTGAGGTTTAGGGTCAAAATTATTTACAAAAATAACATGTTTGTACCCTGCTTCACGACCTCATATCTCCGGACCTATTGATCTTAGAAAGCTCCACGCAGTCTCATTTTTGTCATCATATAATCTAATTTAAGGAATACCCTGTGCATTTTCTAAGTCCAAAGCGTGAGAAGATTTACTAGCAAAAAAAAAAAAGCTTTAGCGTGATCTTTGGACATTTTTAAACAAACTTTAAACTGCTAAATCTCCGCTACTATTTATTGTTAGTATAATTATCTGCGTTGGATAAGATACAAAATAAAAAGTCCCTTGATTATTTTGCACAATTTAGCAGTTTCGAGGATATAGAGCAAAAACTAAAAAAATGTATCCTTTTCACCAGTTTTTTAAAAATGTTCCTCTCTGAATTCCTTTTCTGCCAAATAAAATCATTCAAATTTACTTCAAAATGTCCCCATCAATGCAATAAAAATATCAGTCACTAGTGTGTTTATTTTTTAAACTTATTTAGCTGCATCTACAATACCTATAAAATAGTACCATTAGTGTATTAAAATGTTAGCAACATCGACGGCCAAAAAAAAAGGGTGTTTTTTCTAAAAGATGCTCCAAATGATCGTTCATAATATTATTATTATTATTAGCACCGCGTCTTACTACCCGTTCGGGTTATACGCACTTACGCTAAATGTGCAATGGTAGGGTGATTGTGAGATGAAATGGAGGACCTACAGTTTAACGTGGAATCCGAACCACGGTAGAGGCCTGGCATTCCTCACATTCACAAGTTGTGATTAATACACATCTTGTCAGAGGTGAAGGAAGGGTTTGGCAATCAGATAAACGTTCATAATAAAATCAAGGTTCACATGCCAAGTCTCATTAGAATTGGACGCCCCCGTAGCCTCAGAGTTGACATTCGTTTTGAAGACATGCCAGATAGATAGTTGTGAGATCAATGAGTGAAAAGGTCACAACGTCAACCATAGTAATCTAATCATTAATGCTATCCACGAACTATGATGGACAGTTCTGAAAACATTTTCGCAAATAGTGCCAATAATATCAGCTCCTTGCCAAGTCGCAAATAAATTGATCCTCACTTTCTCGTGTTGCGCGCCTTACTAACCAATCTCAACCTACATGAACTAATATAACCACGTTCTCCAAAATCGGTTGGGTAGAAAGGGCGGGGGGGGAGTTGCAAAAGTGCAAATCACAACATCAATTCTGTTAGTGATTCTGTATGTTTTTTTAACACTATAATTATTTAAGAGCAGTAGTAAAAATGGAAAATGAGTATATTAACAAATATGATCTGAAATTTTGATATAATGGTTACACTTTTAAAATAATGGTGATAGCATTTTTTTTCTTCTACTAAACCAGTGGTTTTCAAAATGGGATACACGCTCCCCTAGAGGTATGCGACGTTCTTAATAGGGGTAGGCCAACGCAAAAAATAATTTATTAATAAGGCCTTTTATATGTTGATCCGTGTGAACTTAATATAAAAAAAAGTTCTTTAACAAAGTTCAAGAATTTTATTAGTGACCGATAGTAGGTAGTATGTTTAGTGCATTTTCATTCAAATTATGAGTTTTGTATTCTGATTACTGCTTTCCTCTCTCTTTTTTTTGTCTAGACTGCAATACATTTTATTTACATAAGTGACATGTGGAGTATGTGCATATTCAATAAGATAAAATGTGCGTAGTGATTTTTATAGCTTGATACGTAAAAAATAATATGATTGAAGAAGTTCTCTCATCAAAATAACACACTTCAATTGACTACGATAGATATAACTTCCTTAAGTCAAGTAATTAGTTTTAAAGAAACACTAGTATGCCTACATCTATGGAGAAGGATTTTAATTTAATTATTTATTTAAAAAATTAAGCTCTTGAGGTATTTGTTTACGAATGAGCAGTACGTAACCGTAAAAAGGGTGAAAACAACTACAATCTAAACCTACCTTTATACCGCGATTCCAACATATGTGACCTTGAGTCCAAAAAGGTTGTCTGTGGTAGATGGCCCGTCATTCGAAAGCAAACAAGTTTTGACAGATTTGAATATAATTTTAGATTTAGAGATGAATTCATACAAGCTGTGTCAACAAAGTTACTGAGCAATGACCGGGGAATCTTTCAATGACTTCAGTTAAAGAAATCAAATTATTATATATCAGGAGTGAGCGTCAGTTTTTGGGAAAACAGTTTCTTTCCTCAAGTTCTTACTATGGTAAGACTCTGGTGGAATAGAAAATACAATCTTTTTTTGCTGTTAAAAGCGATAGAATTTTAATCTACTGATATTGTCTGAACTTTTCAGTGAGTGAATGGTCTAAGCCTCTAAGGCAGTGGTTCTTAACCTTTTGGAATTCGCGAAACACTTTTGATTATAAGAAAAATTTGTGGAACACCCACGTCCAGGTGTTATTTTTCATTTTAAAGCATATGATATTCTAATGGTTTATAAGTCACCGCCGTCGTAAGCTGGACGAGATAGTGTTGGGCCTGTCCGCGGCCAAGGAGCAAAAGTTTCTCTTCTCGGACGCGTAGCAGTCTTCAGTTCTTAGAATCATAGTAGCCAACATCACTCAGAACTGTTGTCATCTTTCACCAGCGAAACACTTGTAACTAGTTCACGGAACACAAGTATTCGAACACCGGTTTAGAAGCACTGATCTAAGGTATCATTCTTGCAATAGACTGAACTGCCAATGACGGGAATATTGCTGTTTGAATCCTGGCCAGATCCTCGTCCTGAACCCATTAGATTAATAAGTACAGGGTGGGGCCGAAAAATTAGACGATTAGTAACTTGAAAATTAACACTTTAAATTAAAAGTAAATATTCACTAGCTAAATAAAAGCAAACTACATACTAAATTTTTTGAAGATAATGTCACTCAAGTGAGCTCCATTGGACGTCTGGCAAACTTCAGCACGTTGTCCATCACTTTCCTAAGCATAAATCGTATATATTTTTCCGCCCCACCCAGTATAACCCGAATGGGTAGTAAGACGTAGTGTAAAAAAAGTATTATTTAATGTTATTATCTATGAAAAGTAAAAGTTGGAGATCACATGAATTTACGTATAAATAATTTGAAAATCATATTAGTAACTTTTATAAATGTAAAAAAATAATCCTTTCTATCTAAGTTGGACTGTAAGTTATGTTGCATCGAATAAATCTGGCAAGATGCCACACATGGCAGTACCGAGTGTGTCTGCCGCAGAAGGCATGACAAGAACGCGCCGTTAAAATAAAAAAAGTCCCGGGTAGAATACCGTCAAACTCGGGGCCGGCTATGGGTGAAACGGCTCTAACAAGGGTTGACTTGGTGAGAGTCCATAACCAAATATAACTGTATGTGGAGCAGTGGCACACCCAGACATTTACTAGGGGAGGAAGGTATGCAATCCACCAAATCGTTATTTCTGTATTTTTCTAATTTGTAAACTTTAGAAGCACTTTTATTGTTTATAACTGTATATATTTTGAATATAAAGTGGTATACATGATATTAAAATTTAGCTTGTGCATACAAAACATCTTCAATTTTTGGCTATACACTTGGTTTACCCCGAAAGGAAAGCTTTCCTCGACAGGTTACACAATGGTGCAGTCTATATATGAGGGCTATGGTGTAATCGATTAGGGTACGACTGTTACCTTTCAGAGTAAACGGTTTGTTCTTCAAAATTGAGGTGGGGCAGAGAAAAATGATAACCCGCATAGATTTAGATGGGATGTATTCACTAACGATACTTATATGAAATCATGAAACATATATATATATATATTTGTCGACATTAGCTATCTTCCAAGATCTTGACTGACTGTGAAAACAAACGAGAAATCACTGCAAACATATTTTTTCATAAAATTAGTGTTCTCGTGGTTTTGTCCCGATCCCCTCATTTATGGTCTAAGTTGTTATTTACAAAAGTTACTATAATAAGGAGAAAGAGGAGGCAAATCGTTATTTAACCCCACCCCCTGGATGCCCCACACCTTATATCCCAGTTGTGTGATACAGGTAGAGAAAATGAGTTTATAACTCAAGAGAATCCTCATGTTTAGTTGAGGAAATGTGGATTGTTCCGACTGCCTATATAAGTAATTATCTACCTGGGTTCCGCAAAGAATTTGAAAAAGCTTGCTTTTTATTGGTCTCCCCATAATCTTTGGACAAAGTGGAAATATGTTTAGATAACTCGTTTATCCGATGAAGATGACGAGAAGGCCATGTTCAAGTGTTGAAGGACAGTTATTTGTAAATAGAAAGATGCAATAAATACTCTCGAAATATTTAATTCAAAAGTATGAGCTAGTTACTATTTACTAACCTTACTGGTTTACACATATATTTTGTAATTGCATCTACCTCTTACTCACTCTACGGCAGACGAATCAAACTCGTTTGTTCATAAGGGCCACATTGAACATTGAAATTAATGAGGGAGCCGTAATTCAGATTAAATAGTCACCATCTCAATTTTAAAATCCTTATTTTAACAAAAAAAAAAGATTACATAAAATACTAAGACATATTATCTTATATTTTGTTTACCAAAAATCTGAAACTTCATATTTGCGTCAAGTGTGTAGTTGAAGTCACGTTCAATATAGATGACAAAAGCGTATCAGTAAATGTGATCTCTTTGGTGTTTGTTCCTTTTCATGAGCAAAATATCCCTTATGCGCTGACAATCGTTGCACATATTTGGTGAGCAAATGTTATAATTTTTGGGAATCGGTCTTTGCTAAGTAAAGAGTAAAATTATGTACGCCAATCTCACTGGCTATACTTCCGAATGTCGTAACCTCAAATGGTTTATTCTTACAACCTTTATAAAAAGACTACTCGGGCCGCAATGTTGATACATCCAAAGGTCCGCGGGCCACAAGTTGACATGCCTGCTCTACTCTAGGGCGTACGGAGCTCGAAAGTCCATTGCCGCCACTAATCCCTGCCTTGATATAGCCCTATCAAAGCGAACCTAATAAATAATGTGTGTCAGCCACGTAGGGGTTCCCCAAGACTTTATCAAATATTTTGAAGGATCCTCCTAACAAATTAAGTTTATAATCACTGTCCTATGTAATCAAACAGTTCACGGGTTGTCATGTAGGTATATTAAACATACCTCTTCGATGGCCGCATGGTCTAACGAACTACTCTCTCAGTACACCAGACTGCCAATGACGGGGAGATTGAAATTCACATCTCGGTCGAGTATAGTGAGGGTGATTTTTCCAAAATGGTTTTCTACTCTTCTTCCGCGCAGATGCGGGTACACTCCCTATAAAAATATAACCTTTCCCTAAAGCCATTAGCGTAATTTGTACATAAGCGTATAACCTGAACAGGCAGAATGACGCGGTGCTATGAAAAATAAAAATATCTAAAGAACTTTAGTTCGATCTCAGGAAGAGCATAATTTAGAATTCATAAGTTTATTCCATTATGCAGATACTAGATCATTTAAATCTTGGGGCGGATCTTTTATTAATAGTGTTGTGACGTATCATAAGTCTGTTTGTATGTTTGTTGACTTGTGGTTTAAAGTTGTGTTAAAAAAAAAGCGGATGCCCTGACCTAACACCCCTCGCTAGTTTTTTTTATAGCAACGCGTTTTATTACCCGTTCGTGTTAGTTGTATATAAGCCTACTATTTATGCTAATGTGTTAGGGTTGAGGATTATTGAATTAAAAGGAATTATACCCCCTTTTGCTCGGAGGGAAAGTCTAAACCATTTTGGAAAAACCACCTTCAGTACACCCGATCTCTCCGTCTCATCTGCGGTCCAGTCTACTGCGAGTGTGACGCCTTAAACCTTGCGGCCACAGAAGCAGTAGTTGTTATTCAACTAGTAAACAGCACAATCTTTCCTTGTCTTCATACAAAGTAGGTTTCTCCGGGTTCTTGCCTTTTTACGATTATTTAAAAATAATCATTTTTGAAAAGTTTACTTTAACTTATTTGAAATGTGAGATGCAGAAAAAACTAAGATTAAACTTGGAGTGGTAAAAATATTTAGAGTTATATGAATTTTTAGTTTTTTTAAAAATCCATACAGAATTCTAAACGAGATAAAAATTTGCAAAATTTTCCAAGAATTTCATCTAATTTTTTTGATTATTTCTGTGTATCTAGTGAAACAAAACTAAACTAAATCACACGGTTTACCAAATTAAAGGACGTATCGCTCATTGTCTACTTACTACGCCTTTGTCTCAATCACTGAAAGGGATACGGGTTCTGTGATGATTGTGAGTGAGTCATCCTTGTTGCCTCGTCATCGACGAGTCATTGTCACAAGTCATTTACCACAATAGTAACCGCTAGAGAGAGAGAGGATGGGGCAATTACAAACCAATTGCGCCGTGGAGAAATCAAATCGACAATCTTACCAACCCATTACATTTATTTATAAATTTCCGCTGTTAAACAATTTAAGTAGCATGATGATATTATTGAATAGTGAAACCTATTATTTGATTTTCATATTTAGTAAGATTTAGTGTTTTTCTATAAGTATATTCTATTTGGAATAGCGCTTTTTAAAAGATAGTTTATAATTTCATTTATATGCACTTTCTAAGCCGAGTGATTATATCAGCACACGATTTATAAACTTACTTAAATATAGAACAGACACAACTCCCAACCCCCGACCTGTTAATTCATTACTGTTAAAGGTGAAACCCACATTTCATCAATAATACATTTTTCGACCATGCCAGGAATCGAAGCCGGGACCCTTAAATTAGCAAAGAGACCCGCTACCAACTGAGATAAGGTGACATACAAGTTTATTATTATATGAATTTGAATCCTCCACATTTGAATCCTTCACATTTCACCAATGATTGGACAACAAATTGTTTTAATTTAAACTTTTTAATTAATACATAATATACCTAATAATCTACTATCTGGATGGAGTCAAAACTCTTCACCCATCACTATCACACACTCCGAATGAATTTTGTGATAGGGCTACCACAGTTATGCCTCTGACAATTTGTATCAGACAAATGATCTAGCCGGGATACAAACTGGGCCCTCTTCTTTGTCACGTCTCTACACCAAAAGGAGCCTCACAACATCAAGATAATTTGATGTGATAGTCGTCAGTTTTCACTTTGCTAGTGTGGCAACACTGAATCGTGTCAACATTATCTTACACCTTCATAATGACCTAGTTGGGCTAGTGTTTTCGAAGGCAAAGAAAGCTAACACTTTCCTGTTTCAACGCCTCAGCTATTATTATATAATTAAACTGTTACTAATTGAAACAATGGCTACTGCGTACAAGATAATTATAGCGACGAATGTGCAAACAACTCAATTCTTTAACTGAAAAAAAGTAACGTGATTCCAACATATTAAATAAGTATAGTAGCAAAACTTGAAGTTTTAAAAAATATAAAATTTTCTGTTCCTATTTTGAATTTAAAAAGGACCAAAATGAGTTCAAGCACCAATTCGAACAAAAACCCTCAGTAGGTGACTATTTGTCCACGATGGCGGACCCCTGGCCTAAATGTCAAGCTTATTTTGGTTTTCTGGTGAAGGGAAGGACGGGGTTCAAATCCCAGCCGGGTGTATTGAGGATGTTTTTTACATGTACGTACATGATTTTACGCTCTACCTCCATGCGAACGCGGGTATATTTCTTCTACAATACTAACTTTCTAATGTCTATCCCACTAGCGTAATTAATATATATATATATATATATGCATATATTATTATGCGTATTGCCCAAGCGGGTAGTGAGACGCAGTGAAAATAAATAATTTAGACCACACTTATGTTTCTCTTTAAGGTATGGCTAAAATGGCTTGGTCAAAACTGGGGGGCACCTAAAATCATGCACTATAGTTTCAGGTTTCGAGCCTAAGACGATGAAAGCTCGAGGATCAGCGCAAGGGATTTCGGTCACAACAAAGTACCAACATTTTCAACGAGGTCAACCTGTAACGAATTTTATGACACACACTGAAATATCCAACTTTATACCCATTTTAACTCAAAATAATGCCCGAGTTCGCCTAAAGCACGTTCAGTGGATATGAGAGAAAAATGCCTAGGCCTGGGAGACTAATTGGAACGCTTGATAGCAGAGCTAGGAGATTGATTGGCACGCGTGACAGCAGAGCTAAGAGATTGATTGGCACACGTGACCGCAGAGCTAAGAGATTGATTGGCACGCGTGACAGCAGAGCTAAGAGATTAATTGGCACACGTGACCGCAGAGCTAAGAGATTGATTGGCACGCGTGACAGCAGAGCTAAGAGATTAATTGGCACGCGAGACAGCAAGGCTAGGAGATTGATTGGCACGCGAGACAGTAATGCTAGGAGATTGATTGGCACGCGAGACAGCAGGGCTAGTAGATTGATTGGCACGCGAGACAGCAAAGCTAAGAGAATTATTGGCACGCGTGACAGCCTAGTTATGAGATTGATTGGCACGCGTGACAGCAGAGCTAGGGGATTGGTTGGCACGCATGACAGCAAAGCTAGGAGATTGATTGGCACGCGTGACAGCAAAGCTAAGAGAGTGATTGGCACGAGTGACAGCAAAGCTAAGAGAATGATTGGCACGCATGACAGCAGAGCTAGGAGATTTATTGGCACGCGTGACAGCAAAGCTAGGAGATTGATTGGCACGAGTGACAGCAAAGCTAGGAGATTGATCGGCACGGATGACAGCAAAGCTAGGAGATTGATCGGCACGGATGACAGCAAAGCTAGGAGATTGATCGGCACGGATGACAGCAAAGCTAGGAGATTGATCGGCACGGATGACAGCAAAGCTAGGAGATTGATCGGCACGGATGACAGCAAAGCTAGGAGATTGATCGGCACGGATGACAGCAAAGCTAGGAGATTGATCGGCACGGATGACAGCAAAGCTAGGAGATTGATCGGCACGGATGACAGCAAAGCTAGGAGATTGATCGGCACGGATGACAGCAAAGCTAGGAGATTGATCGGCACGGATGACAGCAAAGCTAGGAGATTGATCGGCACGGATGACAGCAAAGCTAGGAGATTGATCGGCACGGATGACAGCAAAGCTAGGAGATTGATCGGCACGGATGACAGCAAAGCTAGGAGATTGATCGGCACGGATGACAGCAAAGCTAGGAGATTGATCGGCACGGATGACAGCAAAGCTAGGAGATTGATCGGCACGGATGACAGCAAAGCTAGGAGATTGATCGGCACGGATGACAGCAAAGCTAGGAGATTGATCGGCACGGATGACAGCAAAGCTTAGAGAGTTATTGGTACGCGTAACAGCAGAGCTAGGAAATCGATTGCCACGCATGAAAGCAAAGCTCGGAAATTGATTGGCACGCGTGACAGCAGGGCTTGTAAGCTAAACAGTAGGCACATACCTATCTGACATCGAATGGCAGGTTTATATCAGACGGATAGCATTAGGGAGTTTTATCCCCTATGGTTATTTTTCATACTTACTCCAGGCAAATGTTGGTACAATTCCTTTACCACATTTTTTATGCTGCGCATCTTACTAACATTCCGGTTCATTTTCAACGTAAATTTCAATCTAAAGAAACTGGATGATTGAGATTTTTTAATAAAATGCACTAGCACACGTCTGGAAAGCGGATCATCTTGAGGATCACAATCTGTAAAAATAAACTACCCAGTGAACCTGGACGGGATTGGAACCCAATCCAGACCATCAAAATAAGACATATGGTTGACAAATACGCTGGTGCTAAGCTACTTTCGTGGAAACGACACCGCGAGTTCACTCAACTCTTCACCTTCTGTAACAATATAAGACACGACAGCTTAACACCCTGGTTTCCTTTGCTGGTTCATACCATTTCACTTTTAGGCTTGTCTCCTTATATCGTAATGTCTAAGTCGTATGTATTAAAAGAGTAAAGTGTGCATCTTTTCTTGAATGAACCGAATGAATAGTGTACAAATGTGGATAACTTATCTTACGAGTGTTTATTTGTAGAGGGAGATAGAACGTGGTGAGTGATGAAAAGCACTGAAGAACCTTCGACCCCGACCCTGTCTGTGGCGTAGTTTGGAATCTCCAGTAGACTATAAGGCGAAGGTACAAGAGAGAAATATATAGGGAACAATTTGAGAGAAAGAGAGGATAAATAGAGGTGATCAAGGGGGATAAAGAGAAGGGAATAAATAAATAAATAATGGAGGGTAGGAAGAAAAATAGGGGATGAAGAACTAGATAAGAAGGAAAGTCGAAATAAACAAAAGTAGTGGAGAAAGAAAGACAAAATTAAGAAAGGGAACTAAATAAGGGATAAATTGAGAGGTAAAGATATATATATATTCTCTTTAGGTATATATATATATATATATATACCTAAAGAGAAAAGGCGATACCAAGCGAAGATAAACAAGAAATAAACAGGCAAAAGTAAAGAAAAGCGGTAAACGAGGCGAAAGAGAAAAAAGAGGGAAGAGAGAAAGAAAACAGAAAAAGGTGAAAAATGATAACTAAATAGGCTAAAAAAATGTAAATATAAGAAAAAAGAGCAAAATAAGAAAAATAATAAGAGACGAGATAGATTGCGGTCCAAACGTTAAGATGGGAATGTAGGGGGACGCAAGAAAAGGTTAAGTATTTTTTTGTAGGTTTTAGAGCAAAACTTTTTTTTTTGGCCTAAATAATTAAAATATTTCTCCAGTAGAAACATAAGAGTTTCATTTTCTTCAAATGGTTAGCTCAACAGTTGTTGTATATTGGTCATTAACATAGCGGAATTATATGAAAAGATAAAGTTGTCATTAAATTCCAGGACACCGATGGCAGATATTCAAGAACTGTTGAGGTGACCATGTGAACTATGTTTCTACTGAAGAAATACCTTAATTCTTTGACAAAAAAAAAATTTGATACAAAAATTGCAAAAACACCTACCTTTACTCGCGTTCCCTTCACTCCTACCTTAAAAATATTCGGCATCAACATTGGAGCTTGAAGCTCAAAAAATATTCGGCGTGAGGTGGTAAAAATGTAACATGAATGTTACTAGAGTGAGGCGAGGACTGGTATGTTTTATTGGTTTGTAATGAAAGCGACGAGTTTTCTAATCTGAAAAGTCTGTGGCCGATTAATTAGAGGGGTCGACTAAGGGCCGGTCTTATGACTACTAGATAAATATTGCTATCGGGAGGTTAAAGTTAGCGACCAGATAAAGGTTATCAGCCACTTTAATATTGTACGCGTATTATGAACTGAATTTATCTGCGGGATAGCTATCTGAAGGTTAAATATATTTTTATGCAGAAAACGCAAAGTTGGTACTGTTTTTACTGATGCGCGCATGCGTATAAGCCCTGCTGCTACCGCTACTACCTGGAAAGTGACTACAACGCTCAACATTTGTTAAATAATGACGGCTAAACGAGTGCGAGTAAACAGATGGCGTCACGTGGGCGCAGAAGCTAAGTTGTCTTGCAAGTAATAATTTCGGTGTCTGCCAAAATGTGGTCAATAGTTGGGTACAACGTTTACAAAATTTTGGCCGGTCTTATGACTACTAGATAAATATTGCTATCGGGAGGTTAAAGTTAGCGACCAGATAAAGGTTATCAGCCACTTTAATATTGTACGCGTATTATGAACTGAATTTATCTGCGGGATAGCTATCTGAAGGTTAAATATATTTTTATGCAGAAAACGCAAAGTTGGTACTGTTTTTACTGATGCGCGCATGCGTATAAGCCCTGCTGCTACCGCTACTACCTGGAAAGTGACTACAACGCTCAACATTTGTTAAATAATGACGGCTAAACGAGTGCGAGTAAACAGATGGCGTCACGTGGGCGCAGAAGCTAAGTTGTCTTGCAAGTAATAATTTCGGTGTCTGCCAAAATGTGGTCAATAGTTGGGTACAACGTTTACAAAATTTAGTTTATTGTACTACATTTTGATAATTTGTTTTTATATAAATATAGTTCTACAAATAGCTTGTCAGTTTATATAAAAGTGTGAATTAAATGTTCTAACTTTATATAGTTAGAGCCCACGCCTATGCTTACTAAACACGTGAGCCAAGATTTTAACCCAAAAATAGATTCTGATAGGCGAAACCTCATGAAAAACAACGCGTCACTATGGCAAAAACCATTTTAACTTTCAGATAAAAGTTATCAGGTAATTAAACCTTCCTATAAAAATGTGATGGATAAATACATTTTATCTGGCATATAAATGGTATCAGGAAGTCATAAGACGCACTTTTAACTTATCACCCAGAGAGAAATATTTATCTGCCAGATTAATATTTATCCAGGAGTCATGAGACCGGCCCTAAGTGTCTGAAAGAACGTGGACCAATCACACCCAGTTTCTAAAAAATAATTTTGTACATAATTTGTAAAGTATTGGGTTTACCCTCATGCAATTCCTGGCACCAGTGTTGAAAATATTCTTGCATTTAGAAGGCACAGGTTGTTATGATTACTAATAAATATCAAACCACAAGTATAGCTTTAGTTTATGTTTACTAACAACATATATAGGTTTGATGATTCAGAATTATTATTTTTCCCTGCATCGGACACCAACTTAACCCGTCAACGCCAAACCAGAAAATACGAGTCTTAATGTCAGCATGCCCACCGGTGGTTAATTTCAGAATATCCTTGTCTTTCGGTGGAGGAGAAAAATAAGAATTATTCCACGTGCAGATTTTGAGCACCCAATTAAATTAAAGCCGAGAATAAAAGAGTATACAGTATTCTTTCTTTAATGTTTACAAAATACAGCTGTGCTGTTTCAAACAGTTTTGCCAGCTCTTCAATGTGTTTTTTTTCCCCCTTAAGGTGGGATGTAAGGCAAGATAAATTTTTTATTTTGGTAGTTTTATAAAAAAAACTATTTTTTGTTTTAAGGCTTTACTTCCTCTCCGAAGGAAGTTGTGCTACGGATTTTTATCACTCAAGGAAGATCTATCGACCTCGGAGCCCACAAACGTAGGGTCCTGAGGTGAGCACTTTACTCCAAGACCAGCGAGGACAGCTTCAAAAGAATTAAATGTGTTGTTTATTATCATTATTTTTACTGTTCATTAGCTTGCGGACCGCCACGTTTGCCACATTATGCAGGTTTCCCGGCGACTGATTAAACCAAGATGAAAACAAAATTTTTGAAGAGTTCCCGAAATGTCTGCCGAATATTGAGCTAGCCAGATTTTTTTTTAAATAACTTATGTAATTAATTTATTTTTTCACAATATGACTTTTTTTTATATTATAGAGTGTCGCTCTGCCTTCATTCTCCCCCTGCAATAGTGTGCAATGCAGCTAGCCTAGACAAGTATTAAGATGCAGAGGATGGATTAACTGCTCGTGCATGGAGAAAGGCAGAACAGCTGTCCCCTATACGTTTCAAGGCTGGTCGAAATGCTCTATTTCTAGATGATAAGTGATAATTTCCGAGAGGCAGATGTAGCGTGTTTCTTCATTACCATCTCACCGCTAGCCCGTCAAACAAGCTGTATTCCAGCACGGCTAACAGTAACAGAGAGCAATAAAGTACTTGTCAGTAGTGCTCTAGGTGAGCTCTAGTAGTCCGTTAATCTTACTCGTCATTGGTTCAATCACCACCCCGGACTAGTTCACTAGTTCTTGTTGCTAATGAACGATGGTGTGGCTGACAGAAATATCCACTACAAGTGCTAAACTAGTCTAAAAAATGTATTTTTTTTTCAACGTCAAAGTTAGCGGTGCTTGGGACTTTCTGATTAGAGGTGACTTTGAACCCATTATATCCTCTCTGGACAGAATCAATTTAGCGCATTTTTTTGGTCCACGGCTTAATACCCGTCCGAGCTATTCCCATATTTACACTAAGTAAGGATGAATACGATATAATTATTTATAGCAAGTGCACATGCATTTGCGTTGAGAGAGATCATAACATTGATTAGCCTGGAAACCCACTTCGGTGGCCGCATGGTACTCTTACAATATACTAGACTGCCGATGACGGGTGTATCGTGGTTTTATCCCGGTCGATTGTATAGAGGGTATTTTTTCCTAAATGGCCTCACACTTTCTCTCCATCCGCTCAAATGCGGGTACACTTCCTTTACATTCAACATTCCTCATCCTTGATCCATTAGCGTAATTTAGTATATAAGAGTAGAACCCGAATGGGTTATAAGACGCGGCGCTAAAAAAAAATTACCTAGTAGAAGAAAACTCCATTGGTACATCAGGCTGGGATTCGAATTCCGACTTATTCGACCACCGCCAGACCAGGTTGACGACTTAGCTAACGTATCCACCGATGGGGAGCTACCTTTTGTTTCTACAAACAAAGCCATAACATCTTTCGTTCCTCGCCACCTTTAAAAAGTTAATATGTTTAAGTGTTTCAAGAGCACGTCCAGAAATTAAGTGGGACTGTACGCTCAGATCGATACGATCATGTTTGTGAATAAAACTTATTAACTAATATGAATATATCAACGTGCAACATCTTCGCAACCAGTTTAAGAACAGTATTACTAGAAGCAATGGTCGAGTGGTCCAAGTACCCTCATTGCACTGGGTCCTCGTTTACAAAGAATCTGACGGGGAGCCCTGTGACTTGTATTGTTATTTGGTCGTACTTTCTCCGCGCCGATTTTGCATACTCAAAGGAAGTGGTGAACTTAAGCGATGGAGGGCAGGTAAGGTTTATTACAGCACCCTTGCTTAAGACACTTTAAGGTCATTCAACCATTAAACTTGCATTGCACAATTTTAACAAATGCATAAGCTATAGATAGTTCGTAATTCAATGATTTCAAATCATTACAGTTTACGAGTTATAAGGAATCACAATTTCTATTTTATGCTTTTTTTTAATAATTTAGCACCGCGTCTGACTACCCATTCGGGTTATACGCTTAAGTACTAATTACACTAATGAATTAGGAATAGGAAAGGTTGAATTTAGAGGAAGTGAACCCGCATTTGCGCGGAGGGAGAGTGGAAAACCATTTAGGAAAAACCACCCCCAGTTCACCCGACGGAGATTCGAACCTCGATCTCCCCGTCCTAGATGGTCTAGCTCAACACGACTGGCGCGTTAGCCAACTACGCCACCGAGGCGGCTTTTATGCTTTTCCCGTACACTTGTTAAGGTAAAGTAAATAATGAATGGGGCTGACCTTTAGTATAACTAGACTTTCCTTTAGTATAACTAGACTTTCATACGAGGTGTACACAATGATATATTTATAATACTAGTGTATATTAATATTTTATTGAAATATTTATATTATTACTATTAATATTATAGATATATCATTGAGTACATCTCGTATGAAAGCCTAGTTATACTAAATTTCAGACCCATTCATTAATTAATTTACCTTAACAACGGTACGCATAAAGTATATCCAGTTTGACAAAATTATAGCTCTTTAACTGTAATGATTTGAAACAATTGAATCACTATGTACAGCTTATAATTACACATTTGTTGAAATCGTGCAATAAAATTCTGATGGTCGAATTACTTAAAAGAAAAACTCTGCCGAGACTGCCAGACAAAATCTTACCTTGGATACCGCAGGATTCAACAGACGCGGCGATCCGCTTCGGTGGCTGCATGGTATAAGGCAGGGATGAGCAACCTTCGGCCTACAGGATATATAATGTAAATGTGTTGCGTTGTATCCCGTTATGTGGCCACCCTGACTTTCAAACGGCACGGCGGTGAACAAATGGGAAAAGTGATCAGAGAAACCAACATACTGATGAACACCTGTCTGGTTTGAGCAAACTAACAGTCCCTACACGCTCAGTCTTCACGGTGCAAACCAGTTTGTGCAAGTCATACGGGGATAACACCGTGTAAAGGATAGGGGGGCGCCTTAACAATATACTGGGTTACCGATAATGGGGATAACAAGGTTAGAATCTCGGTCGGGTGTACTGAGTATGATTTTCCTCAAATGTGTCCCACTCTGTCTCCACGCAAATTCGGTTACACTTACTTTAAATCCAACCGGCTTCTTCCCTAACCCTTTAGCGTCATAAATACATAGACGTATATCCCGAACCTATTGTAGGATGAGGCGCTAAAAAAAATACACGCGGCACTCTTTTACTTCGGATCTCTCAAGAATTAGCACACGCAGTACAATCTAACCTAAGATATGGCAATATTAAATAGACACGACATAATCTAACCTCGGATATGGCAATATTTAATAGACGCGACACAATCTAACCTAGGATATGGCCAGATTTAACAGACGCGACACAATCATCTAACCTTGGATATGGCAAGATTTAACAGACGCGACACAATCTAACCTTGGATATGGCAAGATTTAACAGACGCGACACAATCTAACCTTGGATATGGCAATATTTAATAGACGCGGGACAATCTAACCTCGGATATGGCAAGATTAAATAGACGCGACACAATCTAATCTCGGATATGGCAATATTAAATAGACGCGACACAATCTAATCTCGGATATGGCAATATTAAATAGACGCGACACAATCTAACCTTGGATATGGCAATATTTAACAGACGCGACACAATCTAACCTTGGATATGACAATATTTAATAGACGCGACACAATCTAACCTTGGATATGGCAATATTTAATAGACGCGGGGCAATCTAACCTCGGATATGGCAATATTTAATAGACGCAACACAATTTAACCTCGGATATGGCAAGATTAAATAGACGCGACACAATCTAACCTTGGATATGGCAAGATTTAACAGACGCGACACAATCTAACCTTGGATATGGCAATATTTAACAGACGCGACACAATCTAACCTTGGATATGGCAATATTTAATAGACGCGACCTAATCTAACCTCAGATATGGCAAGATTTAATAGACGCGGGACAATCTAACCTTACAAAGGATGATAGCGTTTTCTTTCACAAACTCACTACTAGTAATCCTTGTCACGAGAGTGCTCAAGGTATTCACTAATAGTGTCCCAGTACAACACCTTAATTCAGTTAATATAATGTTTGTCTACCGAGCTAAGGGTCACGGGTTTGATTTTTGGTGATAGTCTAGTAATAATCAGTGCAGAACTGGGTTTGTTTTCGTTCATTAAGCGATAAATTAACGTGAAACAATATTTTTGTTGGGGGTGTCAGGGAATTAAAATAGGACCAGCAGCTCATAATGTGCATGCATTAAATGGGTAAAATACTGTCCTAGGTATGTTGAACAGATAGTGAAAACACTTTAAAAGGGTATTATTTCCCCTATTATCTCTACGTTTAGGTAAATACGAAGGTGTATCAAAAAGTTTCAAGACTGGTTCTGTAAAATGAAAACAGAGTGGAGCATGGGGATGCGTGCGCTGGTGTGGCGAGCTGTGACCATCTGTTAGTATGACAGATGGCATTATTCTGTCTAGACCAGTTACTGTGTTACGTTTATTTGATAACGTGCGCGGGTACATTTGCGATTTTGTTATTGACTGCAAACTCGAGCAGTGAGCGAACATAAAATTCTGCGCCTTACTCGGAAAATCTGGAACGGAGACCTTCCAAATGATGCAGCAGGCTCACGGCAATGAATCTACGAGCCGTCCGGTGTGTTTTGAGTGGCACTCGCGCTTCAGTAGAGACATAACGTCACTGAAAGACGAAGAGAGGACAGGGTGACTTACGAAAACAACCAGGATATTGTGGACAGAGTTAGGCAACTTGTACGTTAGGATCGCCGGATGACCAATAAGGATATCGTGAATGTGTCATACGGATCAGTGCGGACAATCTTCACGTCCATTTTTAACATGCATCGCATTGCCGCCAAGTTTGTACCCAGGCTTCTGACCCCCGAACACAATGATCACCGTGCCTAAGTCTTTCAGGAACTCCATCAACATGCCCTGGATGACCCAACCTTCATGTCGAGGATCATCGCTGGAGACAAGAATTGGATCTAAGGTTACGACCCGGAAACCAAACAATATTCGTAGTGGAAGAGCTCCAGATCTCCAAGACTGAATTTGCGGGTTTGTATTCGAGGAAGGTCGCCCTGACCTCTCTTCGTCCACTGGATGGCTCATAGATTCATTGCCGTAAGCCTGCTGCATCATTTGGAAGGTCTCCGTTCCAGATTTTCCGAGAAAGACGTAAAATATGATGTTCGCTCACTGCTTGAGTTTACGGTCTACACTGGTCCACAAAGAATGTTGCCACTTGTCCTACTGACAGATGAAGGTCACAGATCGCCACACCAGCGCACGCATCCCCGTGCTACACTCTGTTTTCATTTTACATAACTAGTCTTGAAACATATTGATATGTTAGAATATTTAAGGATAATGTGTTGGTGTACGGCCAGACTGGGCGAGCGAGCGATAAAATAGAACACATTGGTTGTAATGAGAGGTGGCCAGACTGGAGCGCGCGCTCTCGAGCCGGAACAGTCTAGTTTACAGGCGTTGGGCAATATCATTGTATATTGGTCTATTGAATGCTAGAAAAACTTCTCAATTTAACATATTTGACGTTGTTATTATTATCATTAATACTATTATTATTGATAGGTTTAGCACACTTGCTACTAACGGCCTAGTTTAGTTGGTAAGACAAAATATATGTGTGTATATATATATAAACTGATATGTTAAAATACTTCAATATTATAATCAAGGTAGGCCTTTACAAAAACGAATCACCATTAGCGCGGAGAGAGGATGAGAAAACCACAACAAATCACTTGTCAAAAACCACCCTCAGTTCAATGAGCCAAGATTCGAACCTTTGCCTCCCCGTCGAGAACTATATGCTAATCACGCATTCGCTCGCCAGTTTGGCCACACAGTCGCTCATTCACTCGTCAGTTTTGCCGAACCCTAGGGATAAAAAGGTAGAATTATTTAAAGGAAGTGTGCCCGAATTTACGTGAAGAGTGGAAAGTCTTTAGGGAAAAACCACCATCAGTACACCCTGTAGGTATTCTAGACCCCATCCTCGTCACCGGTGCAGGTAAAAAAAGGATTTATAAAATGGGAATGGTCTAGGAATGTGTTTTTGAGTTTCACTAGGTTCGTGATCGCGAGTAAACCAGTAAACAAAGTTAATTACCTAGGGAGATGTTACGTGCACTAATGAGGCAGTCAAAGACTATTTTCCCTCGACACGTCTCATGACTGATGGAAAAACAGTCCGCAGCAGGTCGTCTCGTCAACATACCTTTGGAGTGCAAGGGGGAATGGGAGGGAGGCCTAGTAGGGAGATTGATAGTTCAAAAGTATAATCGATAGTATTCATCGATTTATACAATTGCTGAAAATAACTATTGGAATTATTATTAATTATTCCCTCATGTTCTTTAATTCAGCAGCGAATGTGCGTCAATATCCATCCACCCAAATGGTTAGAACACCCGCATCGGTGAACACGCGGACTGAATGGCAGTCTCATAGTGTCCGAGTTTTCGGTGACGGGGAGGTCAGGGTTCTAACACCGGCTGAGTGTACGGAATTTTGTCCCTGAATGGTTTCTCATCTTCTCTCAACGCAAATGCCTGTTCATTTACTATCAATTCTATCTTTCTCTTCTATACCCAATTAGTGTAATTTAATGCGTAGAGCTCAGACGGGTGGTATGATTAATTAAAATGGTTTAAATTTGTACACAGCTAACAGCTTCCGAGCGCTTCAGCAGATGGAGTTCATTTTCAAATTTAGTTTGACCCAACCTTAATCTGTTTTTTTTAAACTGACAACACACCTATCATAATATTTTATTGTTCATAAAATAACCTTGCAATACATATTCCAGAGTTTTTTATATAATTAACAAGATTGAATATTTTATTATGAAACATAATTTTTGGTATTTTCTTTTGATTGAAATGTTTTGTTTGTTTTTTATAGTGTTTAACTTTCAGGTAAGGTAACACTTCTGTTAAGTCAATTTACCTTATTTTACTATAGATAACAAACTACGTCGTGAAATGAAAGAGACTCGTTGGTGCTAAAAATGATCTCTAATAGGCTAGTTCTTATAGTGATTGGCCATATCTCTAGGTATTAATTTTTGTTTATTATTATTTTTAATGCCTTCAGTCAATAGCTAAAAACTCATGCGATAGTGTATCGACGTAGTTAATTAACTTTCTGTCGGAGCCTTTATTGTGTACTTAATTAAGTACGGTAGCTTACTGAAAATAATAGGACAACTATTGCGGAATAATAGCATCAAATAAAAACAATTTTTTTTAACAAACACTATCAGGGTGATCGTTTTCAAATCGACCGATAAAATTAAATTATTTAGAAAAAAATGTTTTGGCCGTTGTCCTTTTTAATGTGATATCATTGCCGTTCAACTTATATAGACTGCACAAAGTTGAAGACTGTACGACATACGCTGCCATCAGATTACGTAGAGGTTGTCAAGGTTGCCTACTTCATTAGTTTTTCTGATATACATGCAATAGTCTAAAGGCCCCTGGGGTCAGTGGGATAATCGTTGAAAATATATATCAATAAGCAATATATAGTATACATCTAACAAACACAAAAATATATATATATATATAGATGTCAACAGTGACGAGTGCAGAAGAGACTTTTTGTTGTATAAATTCATAAAAGCAACGTTAGTAAATTGTGGGTGCATAAAAGTATTTTTAATAATTTTTGAAACTGTCAGATACTAACTAATATTTTGATTCTGGTGGGACTAAATTATTATAAACATTTTTTTAGGTCAACATAATATATAAATTGGTGCCTACATATTATATTTATTTAGCACCGAAACTTACTACCCGTTCAGGTTATATGCTTATGTACTAATTACGCTAGTGGTTTTAGGAATGGGGATGGCTATATTTAAAGGAAGCGTACCCGCATTTGCGTGGAGGGAGAGTGGATAATCATGTTGGAAAAACCACCCTCAGGTACACCAGACAGAGATTCGAACCTCGATCTCTCCGTCATCGGCGGTCTAGTCTACTGAAAGAATAGTCTTGTTCCAGGCGGTCACCGATGCGGCTAGCATAAATATTATTTTACTATAGTATAGATATTTTAAAGGTATTAATATTGTCTACCAAAAACGACAGTTACATACCCCACGACTTGACAAAATATATTTTTAAATGTTTTAGAAAATGTAGCTGTGAAAAAAGTATTCCTATCTGAAGTGATTGCGCCTTCCTTACGTCATTCCACTACATATCCATGCGAGCTCAACATAAACTAATGATCTACAGTGGAGAATAAAATTATATTTTCTACACTTTTTTATTCCGAGGCTAATAAAGTCATGTTTGTTCTTACACACATGCCAGACATTGGACAAATACTGTGACAGTCATATGAGCATAGCTTTACATTACAAACTAAATGGCCTATACCAATAAACTTACGATGAGTTTTGTGCCAACATTTAGATGCACGTCTGCCCAATGAGTTAAGAGTTTCGAGTTTGTTTCCCGACATCACCGATAATTTATGATTGGTAAGTTTTCAGATAAAGTGGGAAAAGGGAACTTGGGTGTTGTTTAGGGTTACAAGAGTTATGCCCATTTACTGTTCCCGTACAGTGGGAATGCGGACTACTGTAGTGCTCACTCAGCAGGGTTCACTGGTGACAGGAGATTAAATCTCGTTCGGATGTACCGAGGGTTTTCCACTCTCCTTCCTCGTAAATGTAGGTACATTTTCAAATTTCTTCTTACCTCATCCTTACCCCAATAGCATAATTCATGGTCTAAGGCGTCACTCTCCAAATTAGACTACCGATGACAGGAAGATCGGGATTAGATCCCTTTTGGATGTAGCGAAGGTGCTTTTTTCTCAATGTCTTTCACTCCATCTCCACAAAAATGTGGGTACACTTACTCTAAATTTAACCTTTCTCACCCCTAACACACTAGAGTAATTAGTACATAGGTGTATAACTTTAACAAGTAGTAAGACGTGGCGTTAAATAATTTTTTAAATAGCGTTATTAAAATGCATATATCCCAGATGGATAGTAAAACGAAGTGGGAAAAATAGTTTGTTTATAAGTTCTGTGGTGCTTATCTAAACTAGTAGAAAGTGAACGTTAAATATCACCAATTAAAAATTGTCAACATGATTTACTAGTGCATTTTTTTTTTCACTCTATGAATAACCGGTCCAGGCCTTGATAAAGGTAAATATCATACAAGCAGAAAAAAACAATATGTTACCAGTCATTATAATTGATTACCAGCTCCTCGCCAATTAGAGCCATATTAATTATAAAGAATACCGTCGATGTGACCAATCGGCGAAAATTAACGACGATAATTAAAGGGCCGGGATTGAAGCGAGCTGAGAGTTATTTTTATCATGCTCACCTGAGCTAAAGAGGAACTTGCAAAACATTTTTTTTTAAACTACCAAATTTCAACATTTACTTTTGTATTTCTTAAAATTTGGTGTCCACACAATCCCTTACTTTTAGATGTTTAGAATATGGATTCTAGATTATGAAAAGTGAGTTTCAAAAATATACTGGGGTAGTATCTAGGGAAATTTTCGAAATTAATAAATAGTTGAATTAAGGGGGGATGGAACGGAATGTGAAAGAAAAGCCAGTGTTTTTGTAGTTTTTTATGGCAAGACTACTCCAGTACAAACATAGAACTTAATTATCTTCACGTATAGACCTAAAATTTTCTTGAATATCTGTCATCAAGGGTGTCCTGGAATTTAATGACAACTTTTTATTTTCATTTAAAAAGTTTGTTGAATAGTGCCGCTATGCTCATAGCCGATATTGAGGAACTGTTGATATCAACATGTGAAGAAAATTAAACTCTATATGTGTACTGGAGCAATATTTTATTCATTTTGGCCAAAATAATGTTTTAACATAACAACTGAAAAAACATTGGCATTTTCTCGCGTATCCTTCCATCCCACCTTAATAAATTTGTGTAATAGGGACTGCTATAGCTTATTAACCCTGCGTTGTATATAATACTTTATTTGGTCATTTCAATATTGATATATAAAATTAATTTAAATTAAATTAATTAACCTCAACTACTCGGGAATAAACATGACAAATAATGACTTTTACTCTGTAGCAGATTAAATGAATGCGTAGAAAAAATGTGTCAAAAATCAGTATGGCGTGGATGCATGTTTAGTAAACGCAATTATGGCGGTGTGTGATGGGAGTAAAGCGTGCGTTAGGGTGGATGGGGCTTTAGGCGAATGGTTTGACAATGAACAGGGTGATAGACAAGGTTGTGTTGTCTCCATCGATGTTTAATATATTCATGTATAAGTGTAAGAGGGATGCTTGTGAGGACGTGGTTGGTGTACAAATGGACAATGTGAATGATGAAAGAGTGCTGCTATATGCAGATGATGACGTATTAATGGCTGAGAATGAAAGATATTATATAATATTTAGCACCGCGTCTTACTAACCGTTCGGGTTATACGCTTAAGTACTAATTAATCTAATGGATTAGGAATTGGGAAGGTTGAATTTGGATGAAGTGAACCAGCATTTGCGTGGAGGGAGAGTGGAACACCATTTAGGAAAAACCACCCCCAGTTCACCCGACCTGAGATTCGAACCTCGATCTCCCCGTCCTCGGCGGTCGAGCTCAACACGACTAGTGCGTTAGCCAACTACGCCACCGAGGCGGGTGAGAATGAAAGAATTCGCAGAATAAGTTAAATGTGGTGACAGGCAAAATGTATATTTGTATAAATGTTTAGTCTTTATTTCTTTATATGTTATTATAAATTTCATTATTGTTTACATAATTAAATATTTCTTCTATATTAATTCATTATTATTTTATATAACTATAATTTTTCTGTCTACCGCCCTTTTTCATTAATTTATTGTTGTAAGGGTGGTACAGTTTGCTCTTGTGTTTTTGCGCGCGTTTTTCTTTAGTTCGCAAAGTATTTTTCTAAAAGGTGGACTAGCGTCACTAGCTCACATCTCTCGTCACAACCCTTCAATATAACTTCTTTTAATAACACATCTTTCTCTGACCTAATTATGTGTGTGTGTGAAGTGAACATCAAATCAAGACTAAGGGCCAGTTTCATAGTCAGATTTAGTACGCCTAAAGTACGAGTCGATACTAAATACAGGACGACACCTACCTAGACCAAAATTCAATTTCAGGTAGGTGACGTCTTGTATTTAGTATAGCGCCGCACTTGAGGCGTACTAAATCTGACTATGAAACTGGCCCTAAGTCAAGTTCATCATCACAACTCTAGGTAGGCCTACTTGGGTTATTGCTCCACCGTAACTTCAGCAGCAGGTAGGATCTCACCAAATATATCTACTTACGCACATATTTAAATAATTCTCTCTCTATCAACAAATTAAAATCAATAAATGTCTCCAAAACTAAGGTGAAAGTTTTTGATAAGGACGGATCAAAAATGATTGTCAGCTTAGTATAAATGGAAAACTGTTAGAGCAAGTGAATAGTTTTGTGTCTCTGGGCAGAATGTACAGTAAAAATGGAAGTATAGACAGTGAAATCGATAGACGGGTGAATGCATCTCGGAGATAAGTTGGATGTATGTGAACTAATGCAAAGAGTATCGAAAGAGGCAAGCAAAGATGCCAGTATGTAAAAGTGTGTTTACGCCAACATTGTTTTATGAATGTGAAGCGTAGGTATGTCAGAAGAAACACAAGAGCAAGGTGAATGCAATCGGAATGAGATATCTAAGAAATGTATATGGAAAAACTAGTATTCACAGAGACAGTAATGAATGTGTGCTGAAGGAGTGCGGTTTGAATGAGAATCCAATAGGTAAATGTGAAAGAAGCAGCTTACGTTGGTTTGGGATTGTTGAGAGTATGAGTGTTGATCGCGTGACGAATCTAATATATGAAGGTAGAGTGTGTTGCTCAAAGAGAAGTAAGCCATGTAAGATGTGGCTAAATGTTGCTGACGAATGTGTGACAAATATAAACATTAAGAGCTTTAAGAATAAAAGTGCATGCATGACTCGGTGTAAGGATGTTGTTGAAACCAAGGGAGTATGCAAGGAGGGCATGATTATGTATGTAATATAATAGTAAAATATTATCAATGTTGACCACAAAAAATGTTTGAACTCATATTTTCTAAAAAGGTGATCCAAATGTATATTCATAAGCAAATCAAGGTATAGCATGTATAGGGTTAACATCACGAGGGCCCTTTTTAGATTACCTAAAAATGAACTGAGAATATAAACAAAAACTCATAATAAATGAAAACGACTAAATCAAAAGCGCGCTTTACAAAATTGCCATATAAAAGAGACATAATATGCAATGAAAATTCTAACATCTAAATCCTTGCATTCTGCTAAATATAGTAATGATTTACAAATATTGGCTTCAGAAGTAATAGCTATCCCCTCCCAATGCAACCCTCTTCAGCTTCGTTGCAGCGTTTCACCAGTGGAATCTGTATTTTATAGTCATATAGGCAAAGGAAAATGTATGCATTTATAAAATATACTGTGACATGAATCCTTTTAAATTATGCAAAAATCCTATTATCTAAGATTATAAAATGTAAAAAAGGAACTCTAAAATATAGATTTATGCAACCAGGAAATCATGAATAGTGTTTTTGTACTTATCATCATTGTGATTTACCCAAAAAAATAATCATGTCATCAGAATTCAGGGCCTGTCCATCACACTAGAACGCGTAATGCCCGATTAAAAGCCTACTCACAGTATATGTATGACATTTTAGGAAAACGGGTTTTGGTATACTAGGGCTCATGCCTGCCAGGTGCTAGAACCTGGCCCGGTATCAGAGGCAAAGCTCAGGTTCCCCTCTATTTTTTAATATTTTATTTAAGTGGAAACTAAACCCTGTTTCTCTAGGGGGCAGTTATAATATAAAATAAGGGTTTGTGAGGGGCCTTGTGACCTACTCTCATCAAATGTCTAGAAAATATTAACGGTGGCCCTCGTCTGGAAAATATAAAAAAATTAACACTCCTCAATAAGCTATTTGGAATGGTCCAACCCTATAAGTCTTTTGACATGTGAATGCTCTTAGAGGCTATTTAGATTGGTTCTCACCAGAATTATTTTCAAAATTAAACTGCTTAAGAAGCTATTTAGGGTGATTCTCCTCCAGAAAATCTTGAAACTTGGATGATCATACAAACTATTTTGAATAGTCTTTTCCTGAAAACTGTTTGAAAACTAGATTCTTCTAGAAGCTATTTCGAATGGCTGACCTCCATACATTTTTTGAAATTTGAATGTCCCTAGAAGCTATTTAGTATAGCCTTCTCCTAGAAATAGATAGCTTTTATGAAAACTATTTATAGTGGTCTTAAACCGTCAAATTTTTGAAAATTGGGTGACTCTAGAAGCCATTTAATGTGTCCTCGCTTGGAAAAACTCTGAAAATTAAACGTCTCTTGAAGTTATTCCACAAAATTTTGAAAAATGTATTATTCTCAGAAGCTATTTTGAATAATACTCCTCTGTTGATTTTTATGATCGAATCCCTCTAGAATATATTTAGGGTCTTCACCCAAATTTTCCTTGAAAATTCGATGGCTCTAGGAGTTTGATTAATCTAAAGGAGGGCAAGTTTATTCTAGGGTTGGGAAACGTTTATTAAATCGGGGGGAGGGCGGGAGACAAGTTATTTCCAGAGGAAAAATGCCTCCCGTCCCCGTTTCTAAACCAATGCTTCACTTTAGTTTTTTTAAACTTGTTTGTCACTTTCACAATAGGAAAACAATGTACAAAAATTATTCTGAATACACAGAAATGTTATACACATGATAAAAAGTATTTAAATTGAACTTGATTTAATTCCTGACTCTCTTTGTGTGTCAAATTTAATTTCAGTACAAAACTAAGAGACTCCATGAACATTCCCAAAACTTCTAGAGGAAGGACAAGAATGGACCAAACCAATTATATATTTGTGACAAATGCCATTAAGTTCAGACTTAAGAAACCCCAGCTGTCGGGTTGAGTATGCACTGCTTAGAATGGATAGGGATTTTATCGATTTGCCATTCATATTTTATCTAATTTTTTCATCTTATACATTTTTTAAAACTTATGTATCTGTATCTTGGGCCCAGGCCCCAGCAAGTCCCGGGACTGGTACCAATAAAAGTCCTCCCCACTCGTGGCGGGCCTGCTAGGACTTTACTTTACAAAACAAAACAGGCAATGAAAGGAGCCAGCTAATTAATGTTTTCTTCAACATTCAGTGCCTCTGATGCTGCTGAGAAATGAGGTCCCACTATCTTATCAGTTTCTCTTTCATTTAATAGTCGGTGATGTTACCTGCACTTTGTACTAATCATAGTAACTTTATGATTAGATAGCAAAACATCTATAATTAGATGCAGTTGTTGGGAATCTTGTATCTTTTAATTATGTACATTGAGGTATATTTCTACAGATATTATAAGTTCTTGAATATTTAGTTAATTTAGACATTTTATTCATATGTTTTCATAAAATATTACAAAAAAGAATGTGTAATTATAACTATTTTATTATTTGTAATCCTTTATGATGCATATTAAGTATTTTTTTACTGTCACAAAGTTAGTGTTTTATTTCTTAGTAAATTGTCCTATTTTATGTTTAAAATGCATGTTATTTTATTAATAAGCTTTATGTAAGATTATTAGTTATTTGGTAATTGGGATAGGGAAAAGTAGTGTAGTTAGAGGAAACTGCTTGAAGATGGGATTGTAAGACCACAATAATAAATTACATGTGGAAACCCCACCCCCATTACCCTCGGCTAAGACTCAAACCTAGCCCGCCCCTTCATCAGGAATACAATAAAGTGTAAACTAGATACTTTTGATAACGTTAAAATCATAGCATTCGCAAGTTAGATGTTTATACATTTCCTTAAAGTTCACTCTCACCAGAAGAATGGAAACTACTCTTATTGTCTAGCTTGAAATGTACACACTTTACCCCGACTGATTACACTATGTCACAATATTATCATCCACATTATATTGTAATCAATTAGTATAGTCTTGCTGTGTTACAGGATAAACGGCGAGTATTGTGACATTGCTCATCAATAAAAAAAATCTCAACATAAGTAAGAAAAGAGTTGTGTGATAGGTTTATACATTTATCTTCCAATGCGCTATAATTATTACCATAGCCATGTTGCAAATCATGAACACAAAGCTATAACAACAATAATTTGTGACTCGCAATCTCAAATGATCACTCTCTTGAGACAATAATTGGCCATCAGTTTGAGATATAGTTGATGAGGTTTCTATTTCTTCCTCTTGTAAAAGAGTAAAGTTAATTGCAGCCATATAACCAAAGAAAACCAGACAAAATTATGAAATTACTAACAATATTTTTATTATGTTAATAGTAGGGTGATCCCATCTTCCTCCATCATCTACACCTCCTTCTCTCCTCTTTATCCCCTCTTATTTCAAATCACTCCTCCCAGCCTATTTAAAAATTCTAGATACACTACTGCCTACGTGGTTGCAAACAATTTTCCAAGTAAGGTCTTATAAAATATTGTCGAATAATTTTGTCAAGGGTGGACAAATTCAGTTTGTAAAATTGAAAATTTTATACAACTCATGAGAGTAAAACAAGAAAGCTAGATTTCACTACAAGCTTCAACTTTTAACAGTTAAATGATTTTCACCCTCATTACTGGGCATGCAGGCGAATACGATGACTTCTAATCTGGTTTGCTGGTGTCGATGCCGGGGTTCGAATCACGGGAAAAGTCTATCGTTTCGGTATTATTCTGATATATAATTGGTATTTATAGCCCCGTGATCGGGCGCCAATTATTACAATATTTTACTTGAATAAATACAACTGTTAATATTGCACACGATTTATTGAGGTGATTTTATCTTCGGTACAAAGATATTATGTAAAATTATAAAATTTTACTTGAGCTAGAGATTATGCACTGTCGTGATATTACACGTTCTCTAGGTTTATTTCGCCGACACTCTGTAGATTTATGTGACTAATCTATATATTCATACGCACAAGAAGCTTATATATGACCTACCCCTTGCCCCTTGGACCTCTCGTGACCAGTGTCAAAACCAACAAATCAAAAGCGTCCCTGCGACAGGTGTCTTGAAGGCTAGCTTCCTATTGGGTATAGGGAACTAACGTCTCTTGCTTGTTTTGTAAATACTACGGAGTGAAATTTTGAAATAAAAAATAAGTTTTAATGGTGCAATCCTACATTATTTCTGAAAAGCGCGTGATTCTTCATGGATGAAGTCTTAAAAGAATAATTTGCATACAGTTTATTGAAGAAACATACCTTCATCCATGACTTTTTAAATATATGAGAGCGGTCCAAATCAGTATCATTACAAAAGTAACGAAAAATCAATATTATTTTGTTAAATGCCTTAGCTTGATTTTTGTATGTGTTTGTTTAAATATGGCAAAACCTCATTTTTATTTACGAGACCTTTTTAAATAAACTTACAAACTAACTTACCTAGGGAAACATATAATTAAAATACCCAACCCAACACGATTGTAATAGACATTTGAACTATTCTAGTAAAATACCGTGCAAATGACTTTATGTGTTTATGTAACTGGCCGATTTATTTGAAGCCAAGGTGAACTCTATTTATAAGATTGAATACTCGATGCGAATAAATAAGAAGAAAAAATCAATGTAGGCTGTTGGAAATCATCAACAAGCTTGCTAGAAGGTCTTGGCACCTACACTCTCATTTTCATAGGAAGGGCCCTCCCTACCTGACAGCTAGGAAATATACTATATCTACTTTCACGTATCATACGTCAAATCATGTGATAAATTTATACAGCGGCCACTTTTGATATGTATTATCAATACCTGTAAAAATAACACTTGTAATATTGTCAAATACAATCAATGTTGACAGCATAAAAATATGTTTGCAATTTCTTAAAGGTTCTTTCTACCAAAATCCTGCTGTACCTGATGTTACCGCAAGGTCATTGGCATTACATGGACAGGCCACACCGACCATTTCGACTTGTCATGTTCAATACACCTTTCACTTAGTTTAATTTTAAAATTTCCTAGCACTATTACTTATTAGCAAGTTAGACTATCGTCAGCCCGCTATTTGTCGGCATCACCAGTTTTTCTTTCATGCGGTCATACAAGTGAGGTTTTCTTCAACTGCCACTTTACAGTAGACTTACGTTGTCAATTTTGACGCCGCTAAGAGAAATATTATTTTTGCTAGTCAATCTTTGTTAATCTACTCTTATTTTTCATACACTATTCTGTAGGTCAGCGTTTCCCGTACCCCTTTCAAAACTATGACTTAATTAACGAACACCTTGTAGCTCATCCCACACATAAAAAGGGAACAAGTATCAATCAAGTTATCTTGTAAAGTATAAACGGTCAATCCAAACATTAATACAGCTTTAGAGGTAAGCTAAACATAGTATTGAAAATGAGCTTATGAAAGTCAATGACATCACGCAAAACTCTGAGTTAATATTTTTATCAGGAAAGGTAGATAGAAACACATAAAAGGAATGAACACAATATAGTTCACATTTTAAATTGCTGTCATTGTGTGTGGAACGAACATAATGACAGCAATGTAAAATGTGAACTTATTGGGTTAATTCCTTTTATATGTTTCTATCCACCTTTCCTGTACCTTCTTCAAATTTAATACAACTATCCCATAAAGCGAAAAGAGTTCTTCTTATAGAGATATATTATATATTTACATCCCATGTCCATTTCCTGTGTTTGTCCTTATGTTATTCCTTTTACATGTTTCTAAGTCTCCTATCGTTATTTACATATTTCCTATTTCTCCCTGTGTGTCCCCCCCCCCCCCTTTTATTAAATTTCGTTNAAGTTGCGTTGCGCGTTTAACACTCTTTCCTGATGAGTTCCGATACACCTTCAACTAATATAAATAAAAAGGGCTGCCCCTATTTTATAGCTACCAAATTCCCCGTTTTCCAGGTTTTCCAGAAGGGGTTCCAATTTTCACAGGCAGGATCAAAGAATTTTTTTTTTATCAAACTGACTAAGTGTGAAGTAATGTAACTTATCTTTAAAACAGGATGCTTTTTAAGACTGATGGAGGACTACATCTTCTGCCGGTTCACAACCTTTGTTTAAGTGGTAATAATATGTTTGAATCAGTGTGCTTAATTCTTCAGTTCACTTTTTCATCCACCCAAAGATTTACTCTTTTAAATAAATATTCCAATATTTTTTACTAGATTTTGCAAAATGCTTCGTGTTTTCCTGGTTAAAAAAAAATCCTGTGTTTTCCTGCTGCGTGGAAACACTTATAAATACATGCATAGGCATATTTTACTATTTGTGTGTTTATTTGACTCCCAAGATAAGATAACATACATAAAAGAAGGCAGCAAGAAGAAAGTGATTGGCGCCTAGAACTTCAATATATATCACATATTCTTTGACCTTTACACAGTCGATTCTACCTTGTAAAGTATGCATAGTCCAAAAACCAATATTTGGATAATCTTAAACACATATAAGTTTATTCAAAGAAGTCCTACAATATTTGTTAACCAAAACTAGCTGACTATCAGCATCTTAAACACCCAATGATTTTATGACTGAAGGATGAGATAAGGAGGGTGATCTTTAAGAAAATCCATCAGCATTTACTTAAGAAAAGATGGAAAAACTTTAGTGGAGCAAACCTATTCCAAGTGTATGTGGCCAGAGTTGAATTCTAGTTAGTCTCCTTGGTCAAAGCCAACTTTTTTTTTTCTATATTGTTAATAGTGAATGGGCCAAGTGAATCAAATTTAAAAACTTTTTTTTTTCCCCAAGACCAAAGAGAATACTCGTACATTAAAACATGACACTTTGAAAAGAAAATATTGCTTACTCCAGTTTTTTATCAGCACATTTTACCACCTGTTCGATTTATATGCATATATATGATAAATTACTTTAATAGGGTAGGTGGGGATGATGCGTGGAAAGAGAGTGGGAAACCATAAAGGAAAAACCACCCTCAGTAGACCCTACCAGGATTAGAACCTCGATCTCTCCGTTTTCAGCAGGCCAGTATAACACTAGTGATGCCTTAGACCATTCGGCCACTGAAGTGAGTTTAATCCATTATTAACCTTTATTCTAAAGTGATAGATTATATCAAGAAATATAATAATGAAAGAAATAGTCATTATTTGTATCATAGGCGTAAGAAAGAAATTTTAATGACTTTTTCTTTAGCTAAGTGTTTTTCATATACTTAAATCAGGATTGCCACTATTTTATCAGTAAAATTTCCTGTGTGTTCTATGTTTTTCAAAAGGAATTTCTATTTTTCCAGGCACACTATATCATAGTAGTGAACAGGGATCAGCAACCTTTATGAACTCTGATTGAATTACAAACCTATCATAGGTTCTGCGATAATTCATTGTTTCTCAAGTATAGTTTTGATTTTTTTTTTCTATACCTCTTATATTTACTGTATTTCTAAATTCATTCGTTTCTCAATATTATGTGCCCACCCATCTAGAAAGAAATTATGGAATGAATAAAATGTGTATTTTCAAATTAAGTTACCTAATTTTCTAGTAAATATTATAAAGTTGCATGGTAAAATTTATAGCTATTATGAAACGTAAGAAACACAGATAGTGTGAGATACTGGCTAGTTGCCAGAGGCAGTAGGTGGTTTACTGCTCAACATAATTTTGGATTGTGCTAATTTTAAATTCCAATGTAACATAATTTAGATGATTAGAGACAGAATGAACTTCCTTAGATATATCTTCAACAGCACAAGTAGAAAACTAATTTCAAATAGGTCTTGCAACTGGTTCTAGTTTCTCAGACTTAAAAAATTTTCAAGCAAACTTAGCTCTCATATGATGAATGATTTTGAGTTGTTTTTCTGGCTTAAAGTTTTTGTAGTCAAAATCATTAACCCCCTTTTAGAATAAAGTAAAGTGTTTACAATCTATCCTATGAAAATTGGTTCCACAAAATGTAAATTTTCCTGAAAATAGTTAAACCTCAGAAATCATGTGATTTTTTTTTTTTGTCTTAACCTTGCAGTTCAAAATTTAGTCCATCTGTGGTGTCAAAAAAGAAAGCAAAATATACTAGCCATCCCGGATACTACAGCTCTGGGTAGATTTAACCGATGAAGACCTATCTGAATAAGTTGTTCTTCAGATTGACAAATCAGTACATCTGTAAACTCCTTGAACAATCTCCATTTTGAATGCCCAGGTGCTGTAAACAATTCTTAATAAACAACCTTTAAGACACTCTCCATTGTTAAGAATTTTCAGCAAAGAGCTCGAGCGTGAATTGTACACTGAAATCCCAGAAATTACTGAAACTATTAATACTGTTTGACATAATGAAAGAAAGCCTCTTTGAATGCATGTCAATAAACGAGCCCCCTCTAAGGTTATGCTGGTTATATTTTTAATCAAACATTGAATTTGGCAAAAATATCTCCTCCTGAGCTATTCGGTTATTAGTAGGTTTTCTAAAATTTATTTTTACTTGAAAAAACGTTGAAGCTCATTTTCACAAAAATGCTTAGTTTAATTGTGCCAACCATAACATTTGATTCATCCATCTGTAAACAGTTAGGAAATAAAAGGATTCTACAACTTCCTTAGGTTGTTTTATTAAATATTTGGACATGAACAAGATATATGTGTCACAGTGCACACTAATAGCGGAGAAAATCAATAGCAGTTCATATTTTTTGTCTATATTTTTAATTCAGCAAATAGTTCTACAGCAGTTTCAGTAAAGGCCTCCTTCATTAATTCACCATCTTAGGTATTCAGCACACATAAAACTTTGAAAGAAACTAAAGTAGTTAAGCAAATCATTCAACTTAATACCCAAGAGTCACATCGCTAAGATTCCAAAAACAGCTTGGATCTGCTGTCGATGTCAGAGTTCTGCATCTCTCACTCTTTGTTTGCTTATTAAACACATCGCCACCAAGACAGACACACACTAACATTAACAATTATGACTGATCAAAGCTATTTTCCTCATTCTCAAAAATTATGTGAAAGAATTTGATATAGTTTCAAGTTTAAAAGATGCCAAAGAACAACCAATGTAGTTTTATGTGATCGAATGGTCATTCACAATTGACCTGTTGCCAGCCAACCCCTGGTATGGAAGAATAAATTTTACTATTCAAAAAATTGAATGATGTAAAGTCATACCATTGGTGTTTGGAAAAGGATGATTTGATCGTTATGGCATGAATTTATGCAGTTGTTATAAAACCCAATGTAAGAAAAATAATAAGAAGAAAAGGGGAGAGGTAGGGGGGTATAGTAAGAAATATATTTTAATCGGCGGGCTTATTTCTTCAGTTCTCCTTTTCTTTCAAACAAAGAGCTGCTTTTAAAGATTGAAATTTAATGTTCCAAATTTATGAATATCCAATTTTTTTAAATCCATGTATTTTCTCAATTTTTCATAGACACAAAAAAGTCCCCGGTTCCTCTCAGTTTTTCAGGTGCCTAGCAATCCTGTTTAATGTTTTTACAGAGTGGCTATAAAACTTTAATCCAAAAACTCTGAGACTTTTCCAGGTTTTCCAGACATTTAAAAACAATTCCCGGTTGGCCTAAGCCTGTTTAAATTTTTTCTTGGTGAATGGCATTTTTTTTATTGCATCGATTACATATTTTCAAAAACAATAATGGCTAATAAGGATGAACATTATTATAAATTCTCTTATTTAGTGTTTTAGGTATTATATGTGTACCTGTGTGTGCTATAAAAAAAACCTTGTACAATTATCTCATTTTAGAATAACATACATAGGCAATGCATTTTGTTAACATCAATAAACCAAATCTCAACTTTTGTTTAAATATTGAGGGGCAAAATTAGTCAAGTATTTAAATTCCCTGAGATTTCCTTATTTTTTAATCTAATGAGCCTCTCGGTCAATATCCAGCTAACAGAATTTTCTGGATCAGTGAGTGTCTAATATTACATTTTGTTTACTGTAGTTTTGTATCTAGTTCAATTCTAGATAAAGCAGTAGGCACCTTTCATTAGGATCTATGGATGGGTTTAATAAAATTACCTATCCACATATAACTTGAGCTATAAACAAATTATCCCTTTCGATTGATAGTAATCCGATACTGGGATAGATGTATATATGAGTGAATGTTTTGAAACTGAAATATTGAATAAAAATAAATTAATACCAATACTTTTCTCCACATCTCTAGTTACAACAACCAAATATTGTATGTTTCAAAATTAAAATGTCCAACCAAAAGTGGACTTTTCCAGGTTTTTCCAAAATAAATATTAGTTTTTCCAAGCTGATAAAGGATAAAAAGTTCCTATTTCTGTCCTTGCCTTTTTTTTTTTGTAAATAGGTACTGTGTGTTCTTTTGTTTTATTTTTAAATAGAATTGAAAATTTATATGGCTAACAATAGTTTCTGGTTTTATTTGATGTTTTAGAGCTTTAATACAACTTATTGTTGATTAAGCCAAAACATAAATAATGAAAGGAAAAACTTACAGCTGAATTATCTATTTTTATTTATTTAGCACCGCGTCTTACTACCTGTTCGGTTTATAAGCTTGTATACTAATTACACTAATGGGTTAGGAGTTGGTAAGGTTGAATTTAGAGGAAGTGAACCAGCATTTGAGTGGAGGAAGAGTGGAAAATCATTTAGGAACCCCCTCCCCCTTTCCATTCACCCAAGCAAGATTGGAACCTCGATCTCCCCGTCCTCGGCAGTCTAGCTCAACAGGAAACTAGTGTGTTAGATAACTAAGTCACCGAGGTGGGTCTAGCTGAATGTATAATAAACCAAATGTTAATGAATTAATGAAAGTTATAATGCATATATCATAAACAAAATGTTAAAATATAATTTATTTTTTATTTTATCCAATAATGATCATCTCTTTTTTTTACAAATTTAGATTCAAATTTGATATTTATAATTAACGTGAAAATTCAGATTTGTAAAATAGTGGATATGGCCCAAGTCTAAATGAAATAGCCTTTGGCCCTGGAAATTGCTGTGCACTCTTCTTCCTAAATGACTATAACAGAAACCAGGAAGAAAGTACTGGTCATAATTAGATGTGTGTTGGTGAGCTCAAATGGGCCTACAGCAAATACTAGTGTTGCCTCTTGACCCAGAAAGGCAGAAAACATTAACAGTTAAATGTGCATTAACGCACTCAACTCTTGATGCGGGGCGATCAGCAAGCTTCAGCCATTAGATGTGTGACAGAGTGCTTTAATCCTGGAGGCCATAGTTAAATCCCTACTGATGCATACTGAGGGTGTGTTCCCCCATAACGTGGATTCCTATTATTTTCCCAGTGATGGCACATTTTGTGCAATTTAACCATGCTAATCCTATCCCCTAAGACTAAAGACTATAATAGTTTAAGTCAAAGACAGTGCTGCCAGGATACTGACCCAATAAAGAATTTAAGTTGAATGATTTTAGAATTTAATAATAATAAAGCTCAATGAAGAAACAAAAAGATTTTTGGGTCTTGTTGAAGAATAAAATGTATACTAACCTGACATTCATAGAAAAATATATTACAGTTCTGTTCCCTTTTTAGTTTAAAAAATATTAAGTTACTATTTTTTTTAAGCACTGTGTCTTACTACACGTTAGGGTTACACACATGTATACTGATTATGTTAATATGTGAGGGATAAGAAAGGTTTAATTTAGAATAAGTGAACCCACATTTGCATGGAGGCAGAGTGGAAAACCATTTAGGAAAAACCACCTCAGTACACCCGCCCGAGATTCAAATCCCAATCTCCCTGATCGGCAGTCCAGTATATTTTGATTTCTAAATATATATTTAAAAAAATGTTTTGGGTTTTATTTTGGTTTGTATACCTGTGTTTATTCTCCACAATCTAGTATTTCAATAGCTTTAATTTTAGCACACTATTTATTTCAGTGGAACTGTCATATTAACTTAGGGTGCCAGTCGACTATATGAAATATTCTCTAAAGTATTCAGTGATCCATAATAATGTAAAGGAGTGTAAACTAATTATTGTATGTAGCCTAATTTACAATAAATGCAAGTGACTATAGCGGGCTACCATAAGTTTACTATTTTTAACATACTTTGGCCTGGCTTCATTTAATTGTTAAATGGAGATACCAACTGCCTAATGGTCTATGGTACTCAATGTTTAGACAATGCTAGAAATAAACTTTATATTTCGTTGCGTTGGGCTGTATGCATACATTAAAACTATCCTCAGTACACCTGACTGGGGTTATAACTCTAATCTCCCTGACACTGGCGATCCAATCTAATTGAGAGTGATGCATTAGAGCAAGTGACCATTAATGCAGGTAAAAAAAAAACCAGTTTTGTTCAAGATGATAATAGAGAAAAATATATTTATATACAGGATGATTCAAAACTCTCTGTACAAACTTTGAGGAATCTCTGAACTGTACGGTAATCAATGCAATGATGCTGTCAGGCATAACTCTTTCTACCTTTCATGTATGCACCAAGAGTGCCCTCTAGCACCTAAGGGGGACATCTGCGTACATACATTAACGAAAAAGGTCCATTTAGGGTTGGTTCTTTATCTTCCATTAATATTAGTACAGATAATTTAGAATCATCCTGTATATTAGGGTCAGGTGTGCTGTTTTGTTACTCTGGTAATTCTTTAATAGGTTAGTAAGCTAAGCTCGCATAAAAAATCCTAGGTACCTTAATCAAAAGGCTGATACTATTGGTGGAGCATTTAAATTCATACACATCCCGTAACAATGTTCATTATTAATCAAATAGGCCTATTCATATTTATTTCTTAATGTGACTGTTTTTAACTATAAATAATTATATATAAATGAATAAATATGATATTTTTGAATGACCCAAAATTTTTCATAGCTTACTAGGCTACCAATGACTTATTTGAGTAAATACAAGATGTAAATAGGCATTCACCTGATTCATACAACCATCTAAAATTGTGCAACGGGCTAGTTTTATGGCCTGTGATGTCACAGTTTTACTGTTGATTATTATAACATAATCTTGCTTAATTTAGCCTTAACATTGACATGGTTATGTAAGTTAGGATGGTTTAGCTTTAAATCTTTTTTGTGCAGAGGAGAATTAGGCACTACCTGTCTGGGCAATAAACATATTTATCTCAATGGGGAAAGAAATGAGGAAAGTAGAATTTATAGGAAATGTACCTGCATTTCCACAGATAAACCAAGGAAGAGTAGTAAACCAAGTGAAAAAAAACATCTTCAGTACACTAGACCAAGATCTGAACTTTAATCTAGGGTCTATGCCTGCAATAGGCAATCTGATGTATTGCCAGAGTGAGACAGTCTTACTTAAGCCTCGTGACCAATGAAGTGGGTTTATAGTGTAGTATAAAGCAGTGGTAATCAGACTTTTTTTTTGTTCACATACCCCCAAATATAGTTTCTCTTCAACTGTTTACCCCCAAAGTTGTTGGTGCATGATGCAAGTTACACATATTTAACACATAGGGCTAGGGAGAGAAAGAGAGAGAGAAAAAAGAGAGGGAGAGAGAGAGAAAGAGGGAAAGAGAGAGAAAATAAAGGGAAAGAGAGAAAGGTAAAGAGAGAGGGAAAGAGAGAGGCAGGGGGAGAGAGATAGAGAGGCAGGGGGAGAGAGAGATAGAGGCAGGGGGAGAGAGAGATAGAG
>CABFWO010000166.1:95362-106469 GCA_902155825.1 Timema genevievae | reverse complement strand
AGAGAGAGGCAGGGGGGAGAGAGAGGCAGGGCGAGAGAATGAGAGAGAGCAGCAGTGAGAGAGAATGAGAGCGGCAGTGAGAGAGGCAGTGAGAAAGAGAGAGTGAGAGGGATTGAGAGAGTGAGAGGGATTGAGATAGAGAGGGAAAGAGAGGGTGGGGGAGAGGGAAGGAGGGGGGGAGAGAGAGAGATAGGAGAAAGTAAAAGTTTCACTTCCAGATCGCATATCCTTAAATCCAGTTCTGTTATGAGGCAAACCTTAAATATATGACATTGATTAGTCAGTGTTTATCACGAAAGGATTTGGCTGATTTGAGATTGGGTTGATTTGAAAAATTGGATAGTTCGAACCCCCCATGATTCCCTATGAAATTTATATTTAAATAAATGGTAAAAAAATAACATTTATTCTAATTTTAAAAGGAAATATTTTGATAGTTTGAAGTCTATAAATTGTTAATTTTTTCGAGTTTGTACTCATTTCAAACCTACCCTAACACTCTTTATTGAACCACCCCAAATGCCGAGAATGTCAAATAATGTTGGAGTTAGCCTAGTTACACATAGAAAATGAGAGAGTGGGGGATAACACAATTACGGTGAGCAGGTTTCCTAATATAGGGGATGTGTATCAATTCTGATTTAGTTTTGCAGTTTTCGTATGTTTATTTTTTCCAAGTTTTTCTATTTGAATTTTTTCTTGTTTTTTTTTTAGCCTAGGATATATATTTATTGTGTATGTGTTTTATATAACCAAGCATATATAAAATGTGTGTGATTATGTGTCACATATTTTGAGGACCTTCTTGATTTATTGTGTAGGCCTACCATCTATCTAGATATTCATGAAAATGGTTAGTTTGAAATTTGGATATTTCAATTTTTTTTAGATATCTCTTGCACTTTGAATTAAAAAAGTGTTACTATATAAATATTTAAATTTTACATACGCCCCCTAAGATGTCTCCAAATACCCCTGAGGGGTAAGCATACTACAGGCTGAATATGAGTGTTATAGAGGAATGATTTTTTTTTTTTAAATTGACTAATGTTAAGTCATACCAATGGTACTTAGAAAAGGATAGTTTGAGCTTGATGGGTATAATCATGCAGTTGTTACACAACCCAATATTTAAAAGGAATAAAAGGATCAGTGTCAAGATACCAGATATGTTTGAATTAACATGCTTAATTTTTCAGTTGAATTATTTTCAATGCAAAAACCTACTAATTTAAGCTTTTATTAATGTTCCAAAGTCACCAATATTCCAGATTTTTTTTGGGTGAAATCCCTTGTATTTTTCCCAACACAAAAATGTCCCTGAATATTCCTCAGCTAAATCCCAGGTGAGTTTAAACCCTGATTAAGGCCTATATCCCATTGCAGTTATAATTTATATTTTAAAAGAAGAAAAAAAATTTCCATAAAATATGATGTTCAAAAGACAAGACTTTATCATGGATAAACTAATGAATTGAAACTGTACCAGTAAGAATTATCAAAACCAACACTAGGCCTAAATAATCAAGCTTAGCCATGCAATTATTATTATTATTAGCACTGCGTCTTACTACCCGTTCGGGTTATACGCACTTACGCTAATGTGTAATGGTAGGGTGATTGTGATTGATTGTGAGATGAAATGGAGGACCTACAGTTTAACGTGGAATCCGAACCACGGTGGAGGCCTGGCATTCCTCACATTCACAAGCCATGCAATTACTCCAAGTAAATTTAATTTGACATGTGTGAGGGTACCTAGCCTACTATCGACCTCTTCAACATCTGTATGCCTAGATACTGCATACGTATGGTATGTGTATCAATTTATGAAAACCAATAATAATGCTGGCGGTCCCATTTAGATTGTGGCATGTAAAAGATAACTGGTAGGTATGTGAAAATACCAATCCTGGCAAAATTTGTAGGCCTTTTTACTCTCACTTACAAAAATTCAGATGTACTGACATATTCAGTTGGTTCAGAAAGTGCATGTCAAATAAATAAATACATTAATAAAAATAAATAAAAAACCTACCGAGCTTAACCTAACCTTGCATGTGTGAATAGGCTACATATTTAGACTAACTAGTGTTTTAAGAATACTTGTGTTAAAAGAAATTGAAGGACCAGGATAGCTTTATAAAGTAGGGCTGTACTTCAAAATAGCAACAGGTGAGTTTACTAAGAATTTATTTAAAGATTTAGAATTATTTCACATTTGTTTTGTTATAATCGGAAATGTGCTTATGTGGTTAAGCGAACGTGCTAAAAAAAATTACATTTTTCATGATTTTAGAGAGAGAAAAAATAAAGAATCCCATCCTCAGAGCACACTTTTTTTTAACCAATTGGGTGCAAATAAATTACTGTAATTTTCAGTGGTAAAGCCCCAAATAATGAATTCCTGAAAAGGGTCCCAACTTCTATCCCTATCACAAATCTAAAGCCTAAGCTACCTAAAATTAATAAACGATATTTGTCATTTAGTAGCCTATTAAAAATGAAAACAATGTCTACCTTGAAACCTACAATTGTGGCAAAAACTAAGATAAGACAACACTAAACTTAATCTACAGTTAAATCAAACATTATTAAGACTTACAACTAGTTCATCCCTAAAATAATAAGTGTTGAAATAATGTAGGCTACGAGCAAGATGTTGATTAATGTTCCAACTTTCACAAAATGGGCTTTTTAAATCAAGCATATTTTTCTTCATTTTCCCCAAATGTAATGTTTAGATTATAGCAAATTTAATTTGGGTTGTAAGACAATGATTCAAAAACGATGTAGACCTACATGTAAACAAGTGGTGTCAACATTATTAGTAATTATTTCTATCCATAAAATAAATTATAAAGATTTTACCTTGGGTTTGTAAAACCATTTTCTTATGGATTCCATCTTCTAGAAGCACTTATTGGTTATCACACATTGAATATAGATTATAAAACGTAAACATACCAACTGTCCTAACTAAAGTACTCATTCTAATTATTAAATACTAAGAAATCACAACACAAACTAATTTCTCTCCCATGGCATTATAAGAAAGCAGACGTTTACTGAGGTAAAGTATCTGTAAAAAATACTAAAACAACAGAAGTCTACACAGCGTTGAGTCATCTGCAATGCGCACGCGCTCTAATAATTTAACAAAGCACATAGACTAACTTTTAAGGTTCAGACAACTTAAAGGGATCTTCGCCATTTTCAGTCTAATTAAAACACAATAATATTTAAGAAATAATTATTTTAACAACCTATCTTTATAATTTGACTAATTAGATAATTTTAAAATTTGTCTATTAAATCAGAAATCCTTTTTAATATAACTAATGTATTTCGAAAAATAAAAGTGGGCATCGTTGAAAATGGCATGCGCGTATCTTTTAAAAGGGGAAAGGGGGAAAATAATTACATGAATAGCGTGGGAGGAGGGCAAAATACTCCCTAAGAATAGGATGCGCAAAAAATTTACATTTGAACAAGAGTATATAAATCTCAGCCAAAATGTCATATTCTATCAGACGGGCTAAAGCAAATTTAAGTGTAGTTCTGTAACGAGTACATTTCTTTAACGAATTTGCTCAAAATACGTTTATATTCGCATCATAACAAGATTAACACTTAAGTAAGTACTACTTTATCAGTTATTTCAAATGTAAGTTTTGAAAATACACATGAATGTTGATTTATTAATTTAATCGTAATTTTCAATCTTGAAACTATCAAGCTATTAATATTAGTTCCTGTTTTATTACGTTGTTAATGTATGCATATTCATTAAGTTTCTTACTAGACATTCAAAAGTGTGAATTTCGACTGATTTATTTTCACACGAAAAGTAAAATTATGAAACCACTTGAATTCAAATCAACGTTGAATATCAATTGAAGCACCATCTCCCAACGATTTTTGTCAAGGACGGGGAAAATTATTCAAAATCTACTAATTTTTTAATGTGCTTACACTACTAAATTATATATTATAAATTTAAAGGTGTATGTTATAGCTGAGTTTATGATCTTAATCTTGCAAGAACAATAATGGTCCTAATAGATTAATCATATTTCTGGGGGATCTTGTAAATAATAACTAAACGCAGACTTTGTAAGACTTCATTGTTTGTTGTTTATTAGTTGAAAGAAAGGGGGGGGGGGGACAATATTTAAAGAATATATTCTTTAAATAGCCACATTAATTTTAGAGAAGCTAATTGTTAGAAATGATCTTAAACAAGGATAATCTAATTTCCAGCGCTCTTACTAAATAAATGCTAGTTGTAAAGAGTTTGTTACTAAATGAATTATTTTATTGCAAAATATTACTGAATCCAATTTGATGTTTAGCAAAATTAATGTATATTGAATTAAATAATTTAAAAATCACAGTTCGACACGATAATCGAATCCTGGCCCTATGGTTTAGTATTCTAATGCTCTTACCACTGAGCTATCCAGAAGCCGTTCCGTGCCCAGGGTAATTCTTTACTCATATTTTAATCCAGATTCTTTGATGTACGCGGTATAACGCCGGATACAATTAAACAATCAAATTATCGTGAGCCATTAAATAACGCAGCCACCTTCGACTCAGGAATGCTAATTTATCATGCCAATAGTATGAAACGTACAAATGTAAATCACAAGATGAATTAGATAGCTATGATAAAGCCTTCTCAAGTCAAATGTAGCTACGTTATCTGATGGCTCACGATAATTTGATTGCTTAATTGTAACTAGCGTTTTCCGCACGTTTATCACAGACTCCGGCTTAAAATATGAATGAATAATGACCCCGGGAACGGAATGGCTCCTGGATAGATTTGTGGTATAAAAGTATAGACGTACTAAGCAAAAGATCCAGGCCTCGATTACCGTGTCCAGATGTAATTTTCAATTTAATTCAATCTGATATTTGGATGCGACCATTACCGTAATTATAATCTATAATAGTATAGCTATTTATTCATTTAAAATCTATAGTTTAATGATTATATGTACGCTAGTTAATGCTGGCGTTTTGAGCCTATTTAGCTATTTGATTAGAAAACCTTTTTAGTACCGCGTCTTATTACCGATTCGTATTATACGCTTATGTACAGTACTAATTACACTAGTAAAATAGATATGAGGGAGGTTGCATTTATAGAAAGTGTACCTGCACTTGCATAGAGAGATATAGAGCGCGGGAAACCATTTAGGAAAAACTCCCCTCAGTACACCCGACCGAGATCGAACCACGAACTACCCGTCATCGGCAGTCTAGCATATTGCTAGAGTAAACCATACGGCCACCAAAGGGGGTAGTCAAGAAACTATATTATATTATTATTTGATATATTTAGTGTGCATTTTCTAAATATACTAATTATATCAGCACACGACTAATACACCAACTTAAATATAGAATAGACACAGCACCCGGTCCTACCCGGCCATCAATTCATCACCGTGAAATGGGAAATCCCGATTATTACACGTCGGACAACTATATAATAATAATAATAATAATAATAATAATAATAATAATAATAATAATAATAATAATAATAATAATAAATCAATTAACATATCATGTATGAAAAATGTATTCATTAATAATAGAAGGAATAAGGAAATATACAGAAAATTTTAACTGTATATGGTAGTATTTTTCAAGTTTTAAATAATTGCTTCTTTGCAAATTAGTGCTTTGAAAATTTAAACATTTAATAATAAGTTACTGTAAGTTAGTTATAACGAATAAACGTGTTTTATTTAAATGGTTACCATATATTTGTCTGAAAACTTCCAAGAACTTATTTTTGAAATAGCTTAACTCTATAATTTTCAATATTTTAAGAAACTGTACAAACGAAAAAATAATATATTCATAGCAGTTTCAATAAGAAAAAGCCCAAATATTAAAAACAAAATAAAAAAATATTTTTATTTAATGAAATTTTTTTTATTTTTCGAGATCAATTTACTTAATCAATATTTCATTTGGCAAAGACAAAAGAACTCATCGATAGTTCCTATTTCAAAACAAGTTTCATCTATATAAGATGTGTCATAACGCCGTGGTATGAATCAGTATGGCAAGTTGCTTTACAATTATATAAGCATAATTGCATTATCGAAACTGTTTAGGCGCTAGGCAAAAGCAAGTCTGCAAACTTTACTGATTGGGTAGTAAATACTTATCTTATAAAATCTAAATGAATAAAATGATTAGTTTGTTTGTCTGTGATGAGCGTTGTACGATATCTTCCACACGCATAGGGTTGAAATTTAAACATTAGTATCTTCTGTACACGAACATGTGCACCCTGAAGCCAGAACTTAAACAAATTTGGATTAGATTATTTAAATAAAATAAAAACTGAATCGGAAGAAATGAAATGGAGAGAGTTTTTTAGTCTGTAGCAAATAAAATCGTTACAATGAATTACGGAGCTACCCCGGGCAACCCTGGGTACTTTTGTTAGTTTACTAATAATGGGATACGTTATGTTAGAATTCTCGATCCATCGAATCCTATGGTTTTCTAGTGATTCGAGATTAGTAAGAATCTCAAAAAGATATCTTAGATACAATTGAAATCACAATTTTAACAATATAGTAATGAGAAAGTGACAAATTCACAGAAAAGGAAAAAAAATTGTATCATAAAAGGAATCTATGAGAAAATACCTTTCCAGGCAAAATTGGTAGGCCCTTTCGTTATTGCTCATAGAAATTCTTGTGTGTTGATATAATCAGTCAGTTCAGAAAGTGTACGTTGAATACCTCAAATATATTAAATGAAATAAATAAAATATTTGGTAGGAAGGAGGTTTTATAAAATACAATTATTATTTTTTCTATCAACATTGAAAACGTGTTACTAAATTATAAGTGTTATTTTAGATATATTGGTAATATCTATCAATTGTGATAACTGAATATCACATGACTTGACGTATGGATGTATTAAATTAGTTTTAGTAAATTTGCAGCTGTCAGATATGTTTATTCCTGCCAGAATTCTACTATTATTGATGTATAAATAAGTAATTAAAAACCAACCAAATAATCCCACTCTACTCTTTGTGTTTTACTAATCGCTCGGGATAACCATATATTCACACGAATGGTGTAGGTATGAATAAAGTAGAATTTAGAGGACGTGTACCTTCAATTTCGCGGAGGGTTATTTGTAAATCCTTTAGGAAAAAAATTACTCAGTACACCCGTCCAGGCTTTGAGCTCCAGCTTCCTCTGTCATAAACAACCATACAAGATGTGACTGATGCCTTTACCCATGTGCCCACCAGTATATTAGCCAGCGATAATGCATTCTTGCGAGGTCACATTAGTCCACACCATTCGTTTATTTCACAAATCTATAATCATTCGTGACTGGCACTTGTTGGCCAAGCTGCTCACTAAACTTTCATAAATCAACTTCTGAATAATTAATGTATTAGACAATTTAGATTGAAGGAGATAGAGGAATAGTTTTACACTCATCTTACCCACAACGGTTCGGTGGTCACAAAGTCAATTCTTCATTCTTCCAATAGAGGGGGTGGCCGATGACAGCAAGGTCAAGGGCTAGAATCTCGAACGAGTGAACTGGAGGGGATTTTCCTAATGTGATTTGTAACTGTGGTCTTCCTATCTCTCCTCCACGCATATGCGAATGCACAGGGCTGAATCAAGGAATTCTGGGGCCAGGGGACATTTTCAAAATGTTATGCCCCATGACATTTTTTAAATTTGTAATAAAAAAATTATATATTTCAAATAAGAATTAACAAAAAGAAGGGCATATTAAAATAGGTTTTAAAGTTTAGACATTTTAATGACTGATGAGAACCTTATTTGATCTAAAAATAATTATCGGTTTCAATTACGGTTCCGATTCTAAGTGAATATATTTTAAGCTTTCCTGTGCGGTTTGTTTCCTTAAAAATAACTGTCAACTACAGTTATCTGTTCCAGTCCATAGGCGTAAGGCGGCGTTTGACTACGCTAGTTGGAATTAAAGAGAGAAATATACTCTCCCTTTGTTGCATTATAGAGTTTGCAAGAGCTATTTAAAACAAATAATTTATAGAAATTTAGATAAAATAATTATTTTAAAAAATGTGCTTGTTTTTACAGAGACCCCTTTAAGCGCAGGGCCCGATGGTATGTCCCTCGTGACTCTCGCCTTAATCCAGCCCTAGGGTGCACTTCCTCTAAAATACTTTCCTCATAACCACCCATTAGAGTAAGTCATTTGTAATCCTTTCAATAACCGGCACCGTGGTGTAATGATCTGTGTACATGGCTACAAGCTTAGGGGTCCGGTTTCGATTCCCGGCTGGTAACTTGGATATTTTTCACGAAAGGGGATTCACCCCAACGATCACCAGGGTTTGGTAAGTTAGTTTTAAGTTAGGTGTTTTTCCACTGGTTCTACACCCTCATATTATCACCCTCACTTCATTTTATCGGGATATGGAATGGGCCATCACGGAAGGGATGTACAGTTAATATATTCGGGCTTTCCCTGATACTGGCAAATCTTTCCCCTACTGGTATATAATTTATGTAGCCTAGACGCGTAATACGAATATATATATACACGTAGTCCTTTTTAAGACTTAATAATTTTTAAAAAAACTTGCCGTATAGTTTTACTTCTTACATCAAGAAGTCATCGGCAAGTCACTGAACTACATCAGTCGAGCGGATTGTGTTGACCCATTTTATTTTGATATAAATATGGTGGCACCCTTTTTGAGAGGATTAGTTTAACCATGCCAATAATCCTAGATCAGGATCGCAGACGAGTTTACCTACATCCAATGCTCCCCCCTCCCTCCCCGGCCGATAACAGGTGTGGGGGGGTTCCGTGACTCGATCCCAGGACGTGCCTGAGGGGGATTGATAGGATCAAGTATTTAATCCTGGGACTAAGTGGTATGTTTATACAACAATGTTTCCAGAGTTTGCACATAAAAACTCTAAAATCGATAGGTAATATAACCTCACTCGCCTGGAAAGAGATTAGAAATATTTGCAGGAATATAAGTTGAAGCCAGATTGGTAGTTTGTCTACTGGTATTTCAAAGTAGTATCCTACACAGGAAATAATGAGTAGACAAGTGAGGAAAACTGCGCCATCATTCACTGAAAAGGGTTAAGAAACTCAATGTGAAGGAGCTAATCATTATAGTTAGTAACCGGTCCCTTGGTGTAGTGGTCAGTCCACCTGTCTACAAACCTAGAAGTCCCGGGTTTGAATCCCGGCTGGTACCTTGGATATTTTTCCCGAAAGGGGAATTACCTCAACGGTCAACAGGGTTTGGTTACTCAGGCTTAAGTTAGGTTTAAGAGTTTCCATTGGTTCCACACCATAGTACTATCACCATCCCCTCAACTCATCGGGACATGGAAAGAGCTTCCACGGAAAAGATGTACGATTAGTACAACCGGGCACCCCCTGGGCAATGGTGCATTAGTACTGTTTAATCTTTCCACTACTAGGCTACGAATGATGTATCCCAGACGCGCAATATAATATACAGGATGTTCGGAAATTCATAGCCCAAACTGTATATATGTAGCTTGTGTGAACTAAAATTAATACAAAATCCCTATACATTTACATCTGGGAAGCTATGCTAGCACCATTGAATTGTGTCCAAAGTTTCAGAGTACAGCGCCAGGATAGCAATGCTGTTCAAGCATGCGTGTACAGCAGGTTGCATAGGAGTTAGGCACGTGGTAATGCACACCTCGACATCTTGGAGCATGACAGCAAAACACACGCATGCTTGAACAGCTTTGTTATTCCGGCACTATACGCTGAAACCTTGGACAACATTTAATGGTATTAGCATAGGTTTCCGGATGTAAGTGTTTGGGGATTTTGTATTATTTTTGGTTCAAACAAGCTATATGTGCAGTTTGGGCTATGAATTTCCGAACATTCTGTGTATATAAAAAGTTGGTCAGCATTGAACTCAAGATTCCAAAGCTAGATGGAATAAAGCTACCCATCCCTGCAGTCAATCCTTCCAGCCCCCAACTCCTACTTGAGAGACCAGGATTCAATCCCTCTACCAGATAAACTATTAGGTTTTATTTTCCATATTGTGTGCTGCCATTTTCTCTTCAGTCTAATTATGGTAAAGTTTCTTAAAATGATCCAATGTTATTCTGTGTCCTTAAATTAGTTTCAAAGAATCCGAATGGGTCTAGCAAACCCGTCCAGAATATCCGCATATAATTTAACTAACGAGGTAGAAATGCATTTGCGTGAAAGGGAAATAGAAAACGATTTTGTAAGAAAAAAAACACCCTCAATAAACCCTGCCGGTATATGAGTCTTTACTTCACATTAAATAAGTCAAGTAACGTTTTGAGCTTTAGGATAATATATTCACATAAGTGGTCACAAAGTCCAAGGCGTCAGGTTGAGATAGACATGTATGCCCGTAACGAAGAGGTCAAAGTTCAAACTTTGACTGGGTATGAGGGGATTCAACCTATGCTTTATCATTTTGGTTGGGAGGGGGTCAGCTCATGATAATTTATCATTGTGGTCTTTCCATCTTCTCTTTATGCCAAGCCAAGTTGTTCAACGTGCTAATCTAAAATAAATATATCAGATAAGGTTCTTACTATCGCTTTCCAACCAACCATACGTACACCTTTACTATAGAGGTGTGTGTGTGTGTGTGTGTGAGTGTGTGTGTGTGTGTGTGTGTGTGTGTGTGTGTACACCCCCTGACAGCCCGCCTCCCCCGCACAGTTTCCACCCTCATTCCCAATAGTGAACAGTTCGATGGAACTCGTGGTCCAGCCAGGAGATGCAGGGGCAATCAATAGAATTGATTGGGAAGATGTTGAAATGTTTGACGGCCGTTACGCAACGTTCAAAGCTACAATTGCAAGAGTACCTGTGTGGAAACGGAGGTAGTAACATTTATAAGCTAACGACGACTGTGGGCTACGATTCTCAACCCACCTTTACAAATAATGGGGACCGTTTCTTTCCGCAACAAACCACTCCAATCAAAGTTAAAAAGGGGTAATATCGTTTTATATATATATATATATATATATATATAGTCTCTTTT